>JAFEMH010001550.1:0-292500 GCA_022495995.1 Adenophora triphylla var. japonica
AGAGAGAAAAGTGAAAGAAAATGTTGTGAGTATGAAGAATTAAATAGGAGAGAGAATGAGTGGAAGGAATAGTTAGGAGAGAGAATGTTGTGAGTGTAAAAGTGAAATAGGAGAGAGAGAATGATTGGGGTAAATAGTAAAAATTCCCTTCCATTTTGGAAAGTATCAATTTAGGTGAGACGGACCAAAAAAGAAAATAAGTATCTTTGGGTGGAACGGAGGAGTATATGGTTATTTACTATAAAATATTAATAATAATTTTACTAATAAAAAAATAAAGAATATAAAATAAAATATATGTGATGGGGTATAGGATGATAAGTTGGAATGGTGTTGAATATGTATAAACAAAATCATTGTGTATATATAAAGTATAGTATATGGTTATTTACTATAATAATAATCTATATCTATATATATGTAGGGCTAAGAGTGTGATGAAAGTGAGTTTGAGTTTCTATTTAATAAGTGGGATGGAGTAATATGGTTATTGAGTTTATTTTAGTTCGATACATATAATAATTTATTTAATTTTTTTAAAAAACATCTTTGAAGCACTGTAAATAAAGTATTATAAAAGTGTCGATTTTTCTATATGTCTCAACAAATTGTGTATTTATAAAGACGAATATTGGGAAATATGTCCATCATCATTAATACATTGCACTCTGTGTACAACGGCGACACTTTCTGGCTTCGGGGGTCCCAGGCTTTCACGATATGCGTTTCACACCGTGGAAAAATTGCAAATAATTTGTCCTGGAAGCCACGTGGCAGGCTGTGATTGGGTTGAATACGACGAGTATATACTACGCGATTTTTTTTTTTTTTTTTTAAATTTGGACACATGTCTCCCGTTCAGTGAAGGGCATTTTAGAACAAAATATCAAGTAACTAAATGAGTTATAATCTCAATTTTTTTGAAATGAAATAAATTACTTTTATGAACGATTAGCCAAATCAAGTGGATAGTAAATGATTTATTGGTTAAAATTATGATAGCCGTAAATTATACGGGCCTAAATAGGCGCGTTAATGTATTAGGGTCTTTTTTTTAAACATTGAACACGTGTCGTCCGTCTGTGGAAGTGCAATTACAACATTTCTCTGTCGCGTGTACTTCACGCACCGACAACGGTTCGTTTATGCGGGGTTTTTTTTTAGGAATTTTGACACGTGTCGCCCTTTTATTGGTGTTTGAATTATCGATTTTTTACATCCACTTTCTTAACCCTCTATTATTTTATCTTGACACATGGCGGCTGCCGCGAGGCCAGCCAGACCATTGATTATGCCACGGACGAATCATGCATGCTTGCTTGAGCTTAGCTACATCCTAATTATATAACCAAGGCAACTCATCGTACTTTGATTTTTTTCCATGTGGGATAAAGGCCGCGGCCGGCTTAGGCAAGACCAGTAGAGGCCGAGCGGCAAGGCGAGCAAGACCAAGGCAAGGCCAAGGCGAAGGCAGATTTCCCACATCGAAAGAAAACGAAACAAAAATGGCCTTGGCCTTAGTATTTAATGAGGCTGCAAGTTCAAGGTAGGGGTCATTATATTTATATACATATATAATTATTAATATTAAATATACATATATAATGCTAAATATAAAATATACATCTATAATTATTAATATTAAATATATATTCAACACCATTCCAACTCATCATTCTATGCCCCACCACTTTTATTTTATTTTATATTCTTTATTTTTATGATTAGTAAAAATATTATTATTATTATTATTATTATTATTATTATTATTATTATTATTATTTATAATTAAAAATAAATATTTCACACTTATTTAATTTTTTACTAAAAAGACCATGAAAAATAAAAAACTAAAAAAACAAAAAAACTAATGCATTCACGCGCCTCTTTAGGCCCGTGTAATTGACGGCTCTCATAATTTTAATCAATAAAAAAATAAGAAACAAAATAAATTATTTACTATCCACTTTCTTTGGGTAATTGTTAATAAAAGTAATTATACTTTATTTACTATGATTCAATTTTTTTTTAAATAAAATAAATAAATTGTTTGATTTATCGAACTAAAATAAACTCAATAACCATATTACCCCTTCCAACTCATTATCCTATACCCCATCACTTTTATTGTATTTTATATTCTTTATTTTTATAATTAGTAAAATTAATATTATTATCATTATCATTTATAATAAAAAAAAAATTCACACTTAAATAATTTTGACTAAAACCATATTGAAAAATGAAAAAGGAAAATTATCAAAGGATAATTAAGAAATTTATGTTTAAAAAAATATTTTTTTTGTGTCTAAATCAAATAAAAATAATCTTTATTTAAAGAGAAAAAAAATTATGAATTTTGGTCTAAAATAAATTATGAATTTTGGTCTAAAATAAATAAATTGTTTGATTTATCGAACTAAAATAAATTTATGTGATTCGTGTGTTTTATTTACTTTTTTAAATGATAAAATATTACATAATTGTATATGAAGAAATGCATATTCCTTATGATTTTTGTTTTATTCCTATTTTATTGTTTTCTAATTTTTATGTATTGACAATGTCTTTAAGGAATTATTTCATATTGTATAAACGAATTGATTTTGTGGTTTATTTTAGTTCAATTTTTGTTTTTTGAATATACAGTAATGTCCCGTGCATTGCACGGGAGTCAATCTAGTTTCTTAATTAAAATCAAAGATATTGCACATACCATTGGTAATTATTCCTTAGTTTGAATGGGCCATGAACTGATTAGGCCCTGTCTTGTCGAGCGTTTTTGTTAAAATGAAGATAAAAAAACTCAGCTTTTTTTAATTAAGCGTGTTAGTCAAGAGTTTTAAACGGTTGAATTTTAAAATGTTGGAAACAATTTGACCGCTCAAAATTATAACGTCCAGAAATAAGTTCCGTTTTAAAAACTCTCCGTTTATAAAACTGTATACCAACGAGCCCTTAGTATTAAAGACGCAAGTTTGGGCCCAAATTTCACACAGTAGAGCCGGGGTTGCTGCCATCGACAGCGTTTCGCCGGCGACCGTTGCAACTTTCTCTCTCTCTCTTTCACACATACATGGCGCCGAAGAAGAAGTCGCAGAAGCAGAAGTCAACTTCAACATCTACGCAAAGTAAACCCCCATCTTCCTCCACCGGTCCCAAACTCCAAATTTCCGCCGAAAATGAGAACCGCCTCCGCCGTCTCTTACTCAACTCCGGTCGTCCTACGGTATCAGCTCCGGCTCCGGAAGACGATTCTCTCTCCAAGGCTCAAAAGGCCAAGAAGCTTCGCTCTGTTTATGAGAAGCTCTCTTGCGAGGGCTTCTCCGATGATCACATCGAACGTGCTCTTTCCGCTCTCAAGGTTTTGATTTTAATTGAGTTAAATTATTTTGCACAAATTTTTTTCCCTATTGAAATTCAAGAAATGGATTGTAGAATCTTGAACTGTCAATTTAGTCTTTGTTTGGTAAGTTTCAATTGTGATTTCATTGGGTGCAATTGAAAATCAAGGAAAGAAATTTGTAAGAGAATGATAATATAAGACATCATGGTTGTTTTTAATTGAGCAATTATAATCTCGCCACTCCCTTTTGATGCCCATCAGTTACTTTGAGAGCACTTTAATTTAAGAGTACTTCCAAAATAATAAAAATAAATAAAAAAATTAAGAGCTAGTGGCATTGCTATTGAAGACCTTGCATTGACCCGGAATTATAGGCTTGGGACTACATTTTTTTAGCTGTTATCAGCTGAACAAATTCACGTCACTTGTGTTCAACAACAAAGTTTGTAAATTTATGATTGAACAACGAAACTGGTTTATGATATACTGCTTTGGAAGGATAATGTGTAGATTGTAGAGGGAATTTTTACATTTCTATTCATTTTTTTTTTTTTTATTCTGCTCACAACTCGAGTTTACTCTAATTTAATCCTCATATTTACGGAAATTAGTTTGGATATAAAGGTGACATGGCTGTAGTATATTGCTAAAAGTATTTGATTTATGGAGAAGGCCTTATCTTCTAGAAGAGCTGGATTATTATTTGTATTGCTTTAAGTCCGTTTCAGGTAATTGGAGTTGAACTCTTTGCTTTATCTAACTTATATAAGGTTAATACTCAACAAATTGCATATTTTCCATGTCCTTTAAGTTGTTTTCTTGCACACATTCATCTGTTCATGTTCTCATGCTTACCCTTTTTGCTCCTGTCCCTTGTTGAATCTTTCTTAATCAATGGCGTTAAGAGCACATGACATTAGTTTTTGTTGTTCACCACAAGACCTTTTTGATAAGTTGATTTCTCATTTGTATTAAATGGAATAAAATAAGAAAAATAAATAAAATAAAAGCGCCTAAGCGAACTCTGAGAACGAAAAAAAAAAGGAAAAAGGAGTACACGTGGAAAAGAACTATTTCAGTGTTACATATGACAAGAAACCATGCCTTTGATAGCTCTGAAAATGCTGGATTTACTCTTGCTGTTCCTGAGGTTGCTCTGTCAACCAACCGAGTCGAAGGTATTAACGCCTTACAATTTGTTCATGGAAAAAGAGTCCTCATTTTTTTTGCTGTTGGTCCATTCTAGAGAGAGAATTGAAGTGTTCATGGTGATGAAACTTGTAAACATCTAGTGATGATGAATTGTAGCTACAGTTATGGAGATAATTGAACTTCAATGTCAGTTCGCCATCAGTCTTTCAGCTTTTAATCCCCTTCTTGCTTCCTCCTCTCCCTATGAGATCTCTCTGCTCAACGCCATTACTCACCACCACATTACAAGCATTCAATGGGGGTTGTGAATTTGACTGGAAATGAACAGTGCTGTTGGTTTTTGTGCTAGCAATTAACGACGGAAGAGTTTAAGGGGTGAATTTCTGGTTAAGGTTGGGGTTTGGATGCTGAAATGGGTTGAAAATGTTTCAAGGGAGCGACCTGATTTTACCCATACTAACAACCAAAAAGCTTTATTTGTTTATGGAAACTCAAAGAGGCGACAAGGGGGACTTCAACATTGATGGTGGCGATTTCCTGATTTGCAAGGACAGAGGTTTTATGATTGATTTTTCGGAGGTGTGTTTTCGGTGGATTCGGTGGTTGCCAATGGGTTTCTGGTCACATGTAATAGATGGCACCGGTCGTTGGCGCCTACGGGCTGGTTGGCACTTGTGGGGGAAGCAAACAGAAGCAGCTGGAGTGGTGGCATTGTAGTTGCTGATTTTTTTTTTTTTGTCTAAATGTTTCATGAGTTCATATGTATGTTTTTGAGATGGCATCCGTCGTTGGCGCCTACTGGCTGATTGGCACTTGTGGGGAAAGCAAACGGAAGCGGCTGGAGCATGGTTACCAAGAATGTGGAACGTAATGGGACGCGGGACGGAAACGGGAACGGGAACAGGAACGAGGAACGTGACTTTTAAAATTTGGGTACGTTAGGGGTAGGATTAGTCGGTACGCCAGTTGGGAATGTGGTACGCTTCAATTGGGAACGCAAAAGTAATATATATATGTGTATATATTTAAAAAATTGTTGGTTACACTCTTAAAATCATTAAACATACCCACATTTAAAAGTGTTGTACAATTAATAGGTGTGTATAAATATTTAAAAGTGTTGTACAATTAATAGGTGTGTATAAATATATTGAGAATTAAAATAACTGTCTTGTAGGTTTAATTTTGTATGCAGAGTCTGATTCAATTACACTCCGCATCGTTCCCTCTCCCCGATCCATGGAAAACGACTCTTCCTCCAGAGTCCAAATTGTCCTCACTTCTCCTCTCCTTAGCAATTCCGGCTCTTTCCTTATATATGTAGTCTCCTCTCATCCCAACTACGACTTCAATTCCGACCAATATTTAAAGGCTTTCCACTTCAAGTCAATATTTGTTCCACAAAGATCGAAATGTTCTCAACTTCAGCAAAGTCCGAAAAAGGACCAAGATGATATTCGTTTAATCGATGGCGCAACTGAAAGTCAGATTCTACCTTCTTTTTTTAAAAAATAAAATCTGGGACGATGTTTTTGGTGATTTGGATCGCGTTCAAAGGAGAACTGGGACGTAAATGGCCCCGACTTTGGACGTGGGACGAGAGAGAAGTAGAGTTCCCGGTAACTATGGGCTGTAGTGGTGGCATTGTAGTTGCTGATTTTATTTTTTTCAATGTTTTATGAGTTCATTTGTATATTTTTTGATGTACGAAGGGTATTATGGGCAACACAATCCCAAAGGTAGCCAAAAAGCATGTACATGGTGAATGTGCACCTAACATCAAAATCTAAGGGAAGTTAAAAGAAGCTCTCCGTTGACAAAATCCCGCGACATCAAACCCTATAGCAGCACTTATCCCCAAGCTTTATATCCCAAATTATCATTAACCTTATACCTTTGAACTTCAGCTAGTGTCTATCTTGTATGTTCATTTTCTTTTTATGTTTTGAGGGGAGGGGTAGGAGGGCAGGTTCGTTATGTGCTTCTTTTCAATCCCAAATCGCAAAAGTAAGCAATGGGTATAAGGGAGTTTGCAGACCTTGAAAGATTTGCATCTATATGTAGCATGTGACGAGTTGCCGAAAGGCCCGGTGTAACTTATTAGTAATTCAAATTGAAGTAGCTTTGTCTTGTTTTGAGAAGGAGCGAGCAACTTTTGAGGCTGCTTTGGATTGGCTGTGTTTGAATTTGCCTCGAGATGAGCTACCGTCGAAGTTTCGCAGTGGGACTACTGTTATTGATGATGAAGGTATTTTCCAGAGGATCTTTCATGCTTTGGTATGATTATATATTCTGTTTCTCTGTTAGTATAGTTGACAACTCATTGGCAATGGAACTCTGGTACACTAAAGGTTACTCTTTGCTCAACACAATGAAACAGGAGGTTCTGTTGGCATCATATCAACTGCAAGAGATGATTGGACCCCTCTAATGGACTCACAAGATACGTCGAAAACTGAGATGCCTCAAGTCTCCATCAAAGTTAAAAGGCCAAAGGAAGATGATACATTTTACCAGCAGTCTCAAGCTGATTGGATACGCCAGTATATGGAACAGCAGGAAGAGGTACATCAGTAGTTTGCTTGAGCAATTTTTATTTTGTTTATTAGTTTTGACGCAATTGATGTTCAAATTTGTACTTGAATTATATTTTCTATCATAATTTTCTAAATATATTTTTGGGTATTTGGAAATTAATTTTGGAAAATAAAAGATGCATTTGAGGATCGCGTATTTACATGTGTGAAAACCCTAAAGACGCGGTTGCCAACTGCACCTCTTATATACTGACACATTCCGGTAAATATTTTTTCAAGTATGACATTTTGGTAGATACTTTTTTCAAAGGTGGCAGTTTGAGAAAAAAAATCTCATTTAGTGCTTAGAGATGTTTCTTTATCCTGATTATTAATGCCTACCATTTAGGACAAAGCTGCCCCCCCCCCCAAAAAAAAAGAAAGAAAACATAAAAAGAGGAAAGGGACAGTAAAAGAAAGAGAATGAATAAGAGAAGACGAGCGAACCACCTTTATCTTCAATTCTGATGTGCATTAATGTACAACTCAGCTCGGTATAGTACTAGCATTAGCACTGTAGCAGTTGTTTGTTTTAGTTATGCTTTCTGCTCAATAGACATTGGAGGAATATAAGTTAACTTGATTATCTGTTTGCATGTTGTCTGAAGTGTCTAGGAGTAAGTTCTAAATTATTGTCATTACTGCTTTTTAAATTGAAGTAACCCCTTAGAGCAACTACAACAATGGTACATAGTTAATAGGGATCAAATCAAAATTTGACCCCATTGTGTCACTCTTCACAAGATATCAAATTATCATCTCCAACAATAGGTATCAAATTCATGGTATCAAAAAATACGGTATAAAATATGATATAAAATATGCGACATAAAGAATAAAACTTAAAAATACGAATTTTGTTTATCAACAATTGTTTTTGCTTTTAACTGATGTCCTTAAAAAATTTAAGTTAGTACTAAGGAAGGTAGCAAAAATTTGAGTTAGGACCATCACATGGGTATCAAAATTTGTATTTTATACCCATTGTTGGAGTTACCTTATCAAACAACAAAAGAAAATGAAGATCTGATTCTGTATTTTATTTTCCTAAGTTCATCTTTTCCTTGCATATTCTTCACCTGTTTTTGGCAGATTTTTTATTACCCTGAATTTTCGCTTGTTGAAAAAGTTTTACATTATGATCTTGACTGAGAGTGTTTTACTTAATGATGTTGATACCGGTAAATAATCACTTTAAGCCTTTCGTTTGCAGGATGAATCTGAAACTTGGGAAGACAATATGATTGACAAGGTACTGGTGATCTCTTGTTAGTAGTAGCACAAGTTCGTCTACTCGTATCATCTCTAGTCACTGAAATTAATTGATGATTGCCTCTTTCTTGTTGAAGTTCCATACTTCTTTGGACCCATAAATACTTGACATGATATTAACTGGCAGTGAATCCATAGTATTTCATTTTCGGGCATGTATACTGTTGTCTAGATAATCATGGGCCACACCGAGTACAGTATTATGCTGTAGTTCTACATCAATTAAATGAAGACCTATCTTTCCTCCTCCATTTTTCATTTCCTTTACCATTATATCTCTTTTGATGATTTGGAACAGAAGGAAACAAGGGTTTTTGGCTGTTGCTATGAGGTTTGAAACATATTAGCACTGCTGCACTGGCTATCAATTATATTTTGACAATTATGATGGCATCAAAATTTGCTTTCATTCTGTCTATTTTTTTCCTAGGTAAATTATGTGGAAACGAGCATTCAAGGGACTAAAACTTGCACACACCAAGTACAGAGAGACATAGCTACAGTGAAATGCACTACAATAGGCTGCATACTCTATCCTCTCTGTCTTTTAGAACATAAAAGATTATTGACAGTAACAGTCTTAGAACCTGTCCAAGTTCACAACTTCACCAACATCACCTGTTTAACATAAAGAGTATATATGTCAACTTTGTCAAATGTGTCTGATCTTCTTCTTCTGTAAACACTAGCACATGCATAAGGGAGCAACAACTTTGCTTCATGTTGTCCAGTAGCAGTTGTTGAATTTACTGATAGTGGATTTTGTTTGTCCATTTTATGTGGAGTTCCTCTATAATAATCTGGTATCTTCTGTCGTCATAAGTCATGTCGCATGTCAGCTTCATCCTTCTCGCAGGAGACTTGCCACTTCTTTGTACTCTGATTTAGTATGTAACTCATTATTTAGGTTTGTATGCATGACAGCCACGTTCTCTTTTCCTTCTTGTTTTCGTTGGTGAAATTTCCTACTTTTGTTCTCCTGTGTAAGTGTCATCATATCTGAGCTTGAGTAACTGAGTGACGACCTGGGAACAGATTCCCCACCGGCAGGAATCAAGTTTCATTTTTTCCTTGATATTTATTTATGTTTATAATTTCTTTCCTGCTAGGTCCTTCAAAGATATACCAACTTATACACATGCACTTACATTATTCAATTCTTGGTAGGTCCCAGAGCCAAGGTCTTATGATTCTATTGTTGAAGAGTATCACAGGGCAAGGCTAGAAGCTTTTAATGCAAAAGAAAGGCGTGATAAGAAAGGTCAAGAACAAGCTGGCCTAATTATTCGTAAACTTAAGCAAGAGATGGCTGCCCTAGGTTAACATTCTTTTCTTAGCCATTATCTCTTTACTTTGGTGGTGTTGTTCCATTCATGAGCTGTCTCTATTTACTGAACAGGAATATCAGATGATACATTGGAAGCAGAGTATGAGAATCTTAGGCATCGTGCAGCTGAAGAGTCCTCTTGTCTGCCCATGTCTTGCGAGACCCTTGATGGTGCTGGTTCGTGCAGTGAAGAAGGTGGTATGAGCTCTGGTGTACGAGGAATGAAGTCAAGTGTTGATGCAAATGTTACAGACAGATGCTTTGAAGATTTATCAATTGATTATATTTCAAGTGTTCCTGGTCACGAGAGAAATGCTTCAGCCGATGACATAGAAGATGTAGAGCTTGGTAGTATTTTTCAGGAAGAAGCCTCATCTAGTGAATGTTTATCTTCTGAGATCTTGAAGCTACAAAAGAAAGATAAGATGAGAGAGTTACTAAGTGGGAAAAACTTAGAGAAATTGGAGGGAATTTGGAAAAAGGTGATACTTCCTTGGAACTACATAATATATTCGACGTGCAAGATTATTAGTTAAACTACATTCACACGTATCCCTCTTAATTGTTGCAGTTCATGCCAATTTTTGCCTTCCTCCCCTTCTAGCACTGTTGTTGCTTTTCATCTTATCATTCTTATCTTATGTATCTACATTAGTTGACGTTCGGTTTGTCCAATCCATCTCAAGGGACTCTCTCTCATCATATCTTTTGGTGGTGCTACATTTATGGTTTACTTCTTAAGAATATGTTTATCTTCAAATTTTATCTTTCTGCTTTTGTCACTCATCCATCCTTTTTATCTCATTTTGGATTCACCAATTTCTCTAAGAAGTGTTTTAGTTACCATCGTTTCATACTATTATGTACATCAAGCAAATAGCCGCTAGATGGGAATCACTTAAAACTCTGGACACTCAGCTTCCTAAATATGCTTTTATTCCGTAACTGTAATCATTTTCAGTAAATATTGCATAAGCTTTTTACTGTAATCTAATAAATTCTTTCATCTGTTTCTGTGATAAGTTGATAGCATCTATTTGCCGTTCCACTTTTGCTTGTGTCAAAGTAGTAGTAGAACTAAGTATCTTGGGTAAGCATCATGATAAGCTGTAGTCTTTAGATGTTTGCAAGTGACCAAGAAGTATTTTTGTCTGACACGCTTACTTCCCATTGTTGCTTCTTGTGTTTATCCTTGCGTTGGGAAAGAAACGACTACTTGTGATCAGAGTATCTCTAAAACTTTTGCTTGTGAACTGAACAACATGATCTTGATGCATTAGTTTGAGATTCCACTTTTTGCAAAAAATGTATGATTTGGCTCTTATCAACCCTATGCATTTTGAAATCTCTCATTGACCTGATTCTTATCTCTTATTTGGCGTATCATTGACCATGCACCTGTATGTGATAAAAAATTTAGCTTCTTGGTTTTGGGTATGCATGTCAGCTTCGAAAATAAAACCTTGAAGCTGCTCCACATTGTGTCATGTAGAACCTTTGGTAGGCAAGGAAGGAGAAAAATTTAACGGACTCACTTTGACATAATATAAGATTTCATTTGTGATGCTCAGCACTCTTATTTGCTGGATTTATGAGTACTTAACCAAACTGCTGTTTTTTTTTTTTTTTTTTGGATATTTGGGGAAGATGGGGGTGGGTATGTAGATAGTTTTGTTCAAAAAAAAAACCCATGTATTCTCATGTTTTATCAGCTCTTAAAATTACATTCTTGCTAGACCTTCTGTTCTTTTGTATGGTTTTTCCCCCTTGGCGAATTTTTAATGCACATAGTACTACTTTTAAAAAGGATAAGAGGTTCAATTTCCTCCTTTTTTCCCTTCCTTCATATGATCTTGCATGTTTACTTTCATCTCATGACATTATAGTTACTTTGTTTCCTAAAGATGCAATTTATGGCTACAGGGAGACCCACAAAAGATTCCCAAGGCAGTTCTGCATCAACTTTGTCAAAGATCAGGGTGGGAGGCGCCTAAGTATAATAAAGTGCATGCTACAGGGAATAGATGCAGCTATACCATCAGTGTGATACGGAAAGCCAGTGGGAGGGGTAAGAGCAGAAAAGCCGGGGGGCTAATTACTCTTCAACTACCTGGTGTTGATGAAACCTTTCAAACAGCTGAGGTCCCTGACTATCTCTTATGTGTAATTTAGGTCATCCTTATCAATGTCATCATAAGTTCACAAAAGTGAGAAATTGTTCCCCTAAGTCTTCCTTAAATGTACATGTTGCACCCTAGATGCTCCAATGCTAAAGCCCATATGGATGCAAGAAATTGAACTGCTATCTTTTAAAAGAAGAAAACTAACCTTGATCTCTGAAGATCCTTGCACTCCTGTCTGTGCAAATGTACCAAAGGTTTCATCCCCTTGCATGTTGCTGCATCTTGCTTCTCTCACATAGATTCTCATTGTTTATGCAAGCATGCTGAACTTTTTTCATTTGCATGGTTAACCTAAACCAAGTTACGTACAACTCAACTCAGCCCTTGTTCCAATCACTTTGGGTTGGCTACATGAATCAGATTCTGCCATTCAGTTCGATCCAAAGCAAAGTCATCACACACACCACATTCATATCTTTCTTCATTTCTGATGTCCATGATGGTTCCGGTTTTCGCCTTCCCCTACTTCTATTCCAGTTGATGACTTGAACCAAATTAGGTTAAAATGTTAAATCGGAAGGGTTGATCCATACTTCTTTACTCATCAAAACAGAGGCTGATCCCTCTCTCGTGGAAGAAAATTTGTATTATGCTTAGTCATGTTACTGTAGCGAGGCGTAACAAAAGAAAAATAAATCAAACAGAATTATCTGCGTGTATGTATATATATATATATACTCTACAAACTACACACTTTTGTTGTTGTTACTCCGAATGAACTTTGAGCTATAATTTGAGGGTGATTAAATTATCCTAATGCAAAACTAAAAATTGTTATTGATAGTATTTATAATGGTGCATCAATAACAATTTTAAGTTATGCATTGGGACAATTTAATCACACTGAAATATGACTTCATAATTATAGGGTCCTTTGAGCTGCTGATAGAACTTTCAGGTTAGTTACTCTGCTTGTTGAATATGTTGGTTGTTGTGATGTCTTCGAGCTTCGTTGAAGTACTGTATTCACGACGATAGTTGTTTGTTATGTAATTGTAGGGTTTCCCATCTGGAGGAAATCATGTTATACATTTTGGCATGCCAAATTGTTAACTTTACATATCTTTTCCTGATTTTAGGATGCACAAAATAGAGTTGCAGCATTTGCTCTGCATCGTCTGTTCCCTGAGCTACCTGTTCATTTGATGATAACAGATCCCTATGCTTCACTTGTTCTTGATTGGGAGGAAGGTGAATTTCAGAACATTATATAATATATTATGCGAATAGGATAGATATTAAGGTATCATAGAACTATGCTATCAGTAAAAAAAAAAAGATATCATAGAACTATACTTTTTATTTAGTTTCTTAATTTATTTTTCCACCCCCAATTTGAATGTTCTTGGATAAGGAGATGTAAGTGACCTGCCTCTTTACTTGTTCTCGGTATTTGTTAACTTACAGGGGAATTGTCGACAGATGTAAATGGCCATCAAACAGACCGAAGGGATGGTTTTGTTGATTCATTATTGAATTCTAATGCATCTGTTTCTGTTGCTTCTTCTGTCATGGATAATCCTCTTCAAAAGAACTTTCAAAATCAAGACTTAGGAAGTGCAGATGCTGCTGGCGGCAATATTAAAGCTGATAGTATGTATAATGCTTTTCATTCAAAGTTAACGGTAGTATGTTACGGGATTCAAAGTTAAATAAGTCTGTCATGGGAATTTTGATATCTTTCCATAGGAATTGCTTCTCATTGTTCATCAGTGGTAGTCATTGCCACTTTGATACTCTGGTATGAGCTGAAGTTTATTGACAAGCAATTTTATTTTGTAGGTGTCGACTCTTATAAAGAGGCGGAGAGTTCTTACCTAAGAAAGGAACATGAGAGAAAAAAGGAACTGGACAAATTCAAGGTCAGTTCTTTGTATATTGGCACTCCCTTCCGTAAATAGGGATGAGGAAAAATTTGGGCATCCCCTCTCTGTGGTCAGTTGACCTCTAGAGTGACCACTCATGGGAATAATGGTGTTCCTTAGCATTTAACTGAATCAACTTCTCCATGTTCAGAATTATATCCATGCATATCTCACTAGGCGTTTACCTGTATGGGAAGTATATGGTTGGACTAAGAGAAAAAGTTATCAGAGGTGAAGTGGCTGTCCTCTAAAATAAGAAAAAAGCAAGTACAATGAAACAGGAACGTAAATGATTGCAAGCTAAACAAAAAAACAGACTTGGAATTGATACTGGGTTGACTAAACCAAGGAGCCAAGTGATGCAGGAGAAAGTACTTAGATTTTCCTATGAGTGGACACATAAAAAGAGGTGAGAAAGAAAGAAGAAAAAGGGGGAAGGGTAAGCCTACCCTTGAAAGTCGAAAGTGATCAGCCAAGCCCCAATGTCAAGAGCACACAAGTCTGTGAAACTCACATACTCCTGAACTATTTTTCTAGGCTAACAGACTAAAGATGGGGATTGCATTCTTGTGTTTAAGTGATGCAGGATAAGCTAACTTCATGCCACACTCACTCTCTGAGCCTGAACCAAAGCCTACTAATTCATGCTAATAAGCTGAACAAAGCCTCCCATTCTATTATCAAGTGTCCTTGGTAGGTTAGGACTTAGGATTGGTATTATTTTTCATTCTCTTAGTTAGGAATGCTTTGTTTTTTTTTTCATAATTAGTGCTTTCCTAGTCCTAGTTGTATCGGTATAATTTTACTTTTCTCTTCTAGTATTTTTAAGAGAACTGAGGTAAAACTTAAAAAATAACAGGAGTTCATTATTGAATTTAGTTGACATTTTAGCTATTTGCTTAACAATCTTATTTTGTTATGTGCTTATGCCTGGCATGTTACAAGGATAATGGTGGAAAGGGTCTGTCGGAGCCTAGGCCCAAGGCTCAAGGTCAAGATGAATGAGTAAAGTAGAAATGTATTGGAAAATCCATTCATTTTGTGAGGCAAATATACCTTAACAAACTAGGACCTTCAATAGAGCAAGTGATAGGCCCTTTAATTCTTCATTAGTCTTAAACTTGCATCCTCATTTGTAGGCATTAGTGAATCAATCCTGTTCTTTATGGTTTTAGTGAAGTTGAGTGGATTTTTCCATTCTAAAACCTCTATCAATTTCAACGAACAAGCAGAACAACTTCGTTGCAACTAATAATTTTTGGGCAGATATCTATCACCTGCATCATAATTTTTAAGAGCTCATGCTCAAGAAGCACCTTCCTTATGGCTCTTTCTTTCTTTTGCTGAATAGGACTGGTCCCAGAAATGATATGTGCATACTTCTGTATATTTGTATAAAAGTAACTAATTGCACAAAAAGCTTGAATAGACTATATAGCCTTCAGATTCAAAGCACACTAGGCACAATCCTAAGTGAAGGGGATGGGCCTAGGATGATTTTGGTGCCAACGGTAAAGTAACCTTGGGAGTGGATTTAGCGCCATTTTGTTAGCAAATGCACATTAATGTGAGTCTTTTTCTTTCTATAAAAATGTGGTTCTTTTTCTAAATTGGTCTTGCACACTTTTGTTTTCTTCTGTCATGTTCTTATTCTTTGATTATGAACGGAATTTTAGCAATTTGAGCGAATATCTTTTAAAATTCCCTTTTGGTCATTGGTTAACCTAATATGTTGCTTAACATAATTTCTGTACTTGCATAATTATTGGATCGTGGACACCCATGTAATTTTTTTTGGAGGCATGGTAGTTGGTTTCACATGCCCCCTGTGCTTGGTGTTGGCTTTAATGATTGTAAATATTTTTTTGTTATGCCGTGGTTGTACGCTGAATATTATATTTATAGATGCATGCCAGGTTGTGTGCTTTTGTGCATTTAACTTGTCTGTACTTTTTTATTTTCAGGCCATGCTAAAATCTAGAGCTGCACTTCCAATTGCTGAGCTGAAAGGTGATATTTTGCGTTTGCTGAAGGAGAATGATGTCCTTGTGGTTTGCGGGGAAACAGGTTGTGGAAAGACGACTCAGGTGCTAAGTTATGGTTTTGGTGTTTGTGAAACTCAGATATTTATGTGGATTATCTCTTCTTCTTTTGCCGTTTGTTTTGGCTTTTAAGTATAAGCTACTCTTTCCTTGGTCTTTTGCCTATACTTCTCTAGACAGCAGTATGGGTTGAGTTTTAACTAGTGATCAGTGTAGGTACCACAATTTATATTGGATGATATGATTGAAGCGGGTGCTGGTGGAATTTGTAACATTGTGTGCACACAACCAAGGAGAATAGCTGTGAGTATAATTGTTTCACAATGTTGTTTATTTATGATAGATAATATTGTGTGAAAGTATGACTTTTCTGGGTTGTACTGCCTCAATAGAAGCCAAAGTTGATGACGATTGGATCCTTTGACCATAGTTTTGTTATGTAGATAAATATAGCATCTCTGTTAAATGGCGAATTCCATCTATACTTCCTAATAAGTGGAGTGGATCTGGCCGAAATGTCAATTTTTCAAAATCTATTCTTTCTATAACTGAAAATTCTGCTGGTTCAATTTCTAATACCCGACAATAACTGGTAGTCATCAGTTAGTGTTGGGGTTAATCTTACATTTGACGTTGTCATGACAGAAATAAAAAACCTGGTTTGATTCCAACCCATGTTAACATTAACTCATATAATATGAATAGGTGATCATGAATAAGAAAACTCGACCGAGTTGAAAGTTGAAAAGTGAAGAGCTTAAACATGTTGTGGAAAATAAATTTGATGTTGATTTTCGTGGGTAATTAATTTCACCATGTGTAGTGACAAACAATGTTTGATCCTTCTGACTCATTCTTGATCCAATGTGGAGTCAGGAAGTGAGACCTGAGCAAATGACGCTTTGAAAGAATTTAGATACGAGAGAACTAAAGGTTCTGCCCTTCAGCCTAAGCATAATGTCATAAAAGGACCGGACATTTCCGAAATTCCATGAAAACCCTTCAACATTTCAAAGACCTGTATACCCTCAACAGTTGAATGACGTACGTTTTGACCAAATACTAGTATGCTCTTATAGTTGAAGTATAAGACTAGTTCACTTCTTATAGTTGAACCATAAGAGTGATTTTTTTTCTTCATAATTCACATTTTGTATAAAAATTTAAAAAACTTGGATGTTTTATTGAAATTGACTCTCATAGTTCAACTATCAGAATCAATTTAATTTGATAGATCAACTACGAGACTCATTTTTTGTTTTATACTCCCTCCGTCCCGCCCGAAAGGGCATTTTTGTGTTCTTGCACGGGAATTAAGGAAAGTGATGTAGGAAAGAGAAAAAGTGTATAGTGGAATAAATGTTGTGAGTGAAAGGTGATGTAGGAAAGAGAAAGTGGGGTAGGGAATAGTTAGTGGATATTTATTGTGCGAGTATGACAAGTGGGTCCCACAAATAAAGAAATAATAAAAAACTTTCCATTTTTGGGTTGTGCCCTTTCAAATGGGACGCCCAAAAAGGAAATTTGTGCCCTTTCGGGCGGGACGGAGGGAGTATATATTTTTTACAATAAACTCTGATATTTAATTAAAGCTAACTCTCATAATTTAACTTTCAGACTTTAATTTGCTATTATAATACTGCAATTTATTCACTGTGAGCTGAAATTAAAACCAAAATCATACATCATTGTCTACTACACTACCTTAGGGAAATTGAAAAAGAAAGCAACATGAATCTGGTACCATTAGTCTAGAATTTTTTTGGTGACCGCCTACAATCATCGGATTGAAATTTACCTTTTTTTTTTTTAAAGTAGAAATTCAACTTTGTTGATCCACATTGATTACTTATCAATTTCATCCTCCCTGCTTTCGGGGCTACTTCTGATAGTAAGTATTGGAACAACAGCAGCCCTCCCCCTCCTTGACCACATTTTCACAAAGCTAACAGGTGGTTATCAATACTACCACCTTAATAGGGATTTTACATTGAGGAAAATCAAAAACCAGTTTGTCACCCGATTTGCGGTTGGGTGAGGGTTTATTGACGGAGAAGAGAGGAAGAAGTAAGATCTGGCTCAGATCTGATGGATTTCTCTCATCTTCAACTCTCTTTCATGCTTCCAGATCTGGTATGATGCACCAGAGCCGGAGAAGGAGGTGCCGGATCTGGCTCAGATCTGGGGCTGCCAAAGAGGCTGGGTGTCGGTGGGTGTGATGACGATGATGTGCCGGTGCCAGAGAAGAAGGGATGCCGGTGGGCTGGAGAGAGAGAGTGTGGGGGGGGGGAGGTTTAGAGAGAAAGTGTGTGTGTGTGTGTTACGTGAATGAGGGGAGAGGTGGATAGGTTAGGGCTTTGTTTGAGGATGGGGGCATTTTTAGTACTCCCTCCGGTTCAAAGTAGATGTGGTTTTGGAAGCTACAATTTGGTTCAAAATAATAGTCGTTTTTGGGCTTAAAGCCTGTAGATCTCAATTTTACCCCTACATTGAAGTAATAAATGAGAGAGAAACATTTAGTAAGGGTACTTTTGGTACTTTATAAAGTTGTAGTGATAATTGCATTTCTTAAAACATGTGAAAACCTCTAAAACGACATCTATTTTCAAACAAAGGGAGTATTTAGAAGTGTCAATAAACTAGGGACACAAAAGTGAGGGGTTTCTATGGAATTTTGGCATACATTAACTCTTTAGATGGGATATAGGAGATGTTGGTTTTTTTTAAGAAAATTGACCTGGGTGAAGGAGGGTTGGGGAATAATCCCAATGATGAACCATGTTTCTTATTTGTGTTGAAGTAATATGATAATTCATGTTAGCCAACCCCAAATCTTTTTGGGACTAAGGCTGTGTTGTTGTATTGGATGGAGCAGAATGCCCGAATCTTCTAAAATATTTTACTATTTTTCTTCTTCTTAAGAAAAGGACTATTTTCCTCGCTCCTTACTTCTTAATGGGCATCTGCTTTGGAAGCCTTTCGAGGTTTATCTTTAAGAATTTTGCAGATATCAGAGAGCAGCCATAAACTAATTTTGATCTTGCTGCCTGTCATTTTTTTTTTTTTGGTCTACTTGGACTGCTTTGTAAATTTCTTCTCATTTTCTTTCTCTCTTGGAGGGCTGCTTGCCATCTGATAAGTGCACTGTTTCCCACTTCAAATAATTTTCTTCTTTTATAAAAAACTCCTAAAAAAAACAAAAAAAAAAAAAACAAACCACCAGTGATGTGGTTAGCTGTGCAGACTGACGGATTACCCCTAACATCATACATATTGGTAGAGGCTGCTTGTTTCACCTCTATAGAAGTCTCAATTTTGACACAAAATTATCAGAACCTCTCTAATGGCTTGAGATCTTATTGTGTTGCAGGCCATTTCTGTGGCTGAAAGAGTTGCTGATGAGAGATGTGAATCGAAACCAGGTGCTAAAGATTCTTTGGTTGGCTATCAAGTACGCCTTGATAGTGCGAGGTGATTAGATACTTCTCTCATCTTTTCTTTCCTTTAGTCATGAATATGCAGGTAACAGAATTACTTTAGAACGTGGATTTGAATGAAAAAAATGTTGTAGTATACATGATCTCTCATCCTCTGATAGTTAAATGCTGCGCATCCCCCAAGGAATAGTCCTCGTGTGGGTGCAGGATGAAGGCTTCAGTGTCAGAACATTAATTATCAATTCTAGGACCATATAATGAATAAAATGCGTTGAGTTGATAATTCAAGATTTTTGGCAGAAATTAAGATGGTAAAAAGTTTTTAAACTTGTAGCATGACAGTTTTAACGGTAAAGCTTATTACTATAACTTTATCTCATAATCTTATAACCAATCATTATGATGCGTTCGTCATGGACAAATGCAGATTGGATTTCAATATGACCTTGTTTCCATACCAATGTTTTCTGCAGTTCTCATGTTAGCAGATTGTGATATTATGAACCCATCATTTGACAGCTGTATTGAAATTCACATTGTACCTTTATTTTTATTTTTATTTTTTTTGGGTACAAACTGTACCTTACTTTATGGGCATACCTAGTGGAGGGTGAAAATTACTGCAGAGAGCACTTCTGTATGTGGAACGTGTACAATTAGTGCGAAGTAGGTCAAAGTGTAATATGGACCGTTTGGGACCACGGGAGCTGGCCTCTGTGGATTTTGAGGCCATTTTGGTGTTTTTTCACTAAGTGTGACATGAAGGAAGAAAAAAATTTTTGTACATACTCTTTTCCCATCCATGATCTTTCTCAAAGATGTGTTGAAAGGACCTTGGGATCTGACTTCTATTAGGTTCAAAATGGTCAATATAATGCTTGCTTACTTTGCACCATTTTTTGCTGGTACTTGCTTGTTATCATTCTGCCTATCAACTTGATTCTTATATCCTGTTTCCCATGCATGTTTTGTTTTCTAGGAATGAGAGAACAAAGCTTCTTTTCTGCACAACTGGCATTCTGCTAAGGAAATTTGCGGTAAGCCTGCTCTTATTACAAAATATTACTCCCTCTGTCCCAAGTTAAGCTTCTTACTTTCCTTTTTGGTATGTCCCACTGTAAGCTTCTTACTTTGCTTTATTCCTTAAATGGCAAAGAATGAATAGTGTTTTGGACAACTTTATCCTCATAAAGTTCAACAATTACAAAGAAACCATTACTTACCAACCTACTTTTTACCCACTTAAATCATGATAATGTTTTGGACAATTATATCCTCAACCCACATGACTTTTTTACACATTTTACATTGGTTTCTTAATTTCCTATGTCATAGGACTACTTTGGGATTTTCTCTGCAGAAACATTACAAGGATTAGCTAGATATATGTCCTCTTGTGGTTTCATCACTATTGGGATGTTTTCTACTAAATTGGATGCTATCAGGATTCTAACTCACTGCTGATATCGCTTTGCAGTTTGTCATTCTTGTATTGCGGAGTTTCCTTATTAATATTCATATGTGGTTGAAGTCAACCTAGCCTTGTTACAGTCAGCTATAAATTTCATAGTTCCTTTCATCATCTAGGACCATGTCCTGCTCTCAGTCATGATTTATTGGATCTTGCCTTTTGAGCTTTTATCCAATCCTTGTGGTTTTTGAGAAGTTTCCAGTTTTCGATTTTTGTTGCACCTTAAGGAATCTCCCTCCTTTCATGGGAAAGACTCTCTACATTATATACCCTCGTCAGACCCTGCAAGTGCAATGCAGCTATGTGGATCAGGTCTTTGTTATACATTAACGTAAGCTTTGCTATAGATCATTTAACACCCTGTTTTTGTTACGTCTTATCAAAAAGCTTACTGTGTGAGGAGCCCAACGCAGTATGTCATGCTTCAGCACTCGTCACATTTGATTCCTACTCCCGCATGGGGAGATAAACAAGAATGCTCCAATGGCGTGCCAACTCATACACAAGTAGCCATCAGGAGAACAGTTGCAAGTGCAAAGACTTCAGACACACGACCTTGCTGAATCAAGCTTTGACACCATGTTATGTATGTTAAGTTGCCATCTGAAAAGCTGTTAGACAGAGATCCCATGGATGTTTATCATGTTCAGCCCAGTCTTTTTTTATAAGAAAAGAAGTATATCAGATTAAAGAGAAGAATATACATGCGAAGTACAAGCTGTCCATCAAGATACACAAAACAAAAGAAGATACATTATTAACAGATAAGAACTACACAATACCAGCTGCCCAATCCTGCTTCAAATTCAAGTGGGCAATCCACGAAAAGCACTGTTAGCTAGCTGATGCCCTGAGAGAGGCTATAGAACCACTCACTCCTGTAGAAAATTCTATGAAATATTTTGATTATGAAAATCCTGTTATTCCTCTCCATCCATAAACAACAAAAAATAGCTGAAACCCCACAGTCCCATTACTGGACCACATCTTCTCCCTCCCAAAGCCTCGAAAATGAATCTGTACAAAAGAAGTTAACGAGCTAGGGCACACCCTCAGTTCCCCAGTCACCTTAAATAACCGATTCCAAAGATAATGAGCAACATCACAATGGAGAAATGAATGATCAATTGTCTTTACCACGCCTGTGAAAACTCAAACTTCATCAGCTGTACTATATATTTCAATCCTCCACTTACTCTGAGTATATCATCAACTAGCAGTAGCAGTTAAACACGAAAAGATCATCACATTGTCCCTGTAAATACTTGGGCTGTCTAGGTGGCTAGTTAAAGTGTGGGAGCAGTTGGTAGTCACATAGTGCAAAAATAAAATAAAAAAATATGCTAGAGGCTGGACCCATCTCTTATATGTTCCTTCCAGCTGCATGCACTGGTGGGTAGGTGATGGTGTTTTCTTTTCAATAACATACTTATTTGGTTTATTGTTGGATTACACACACACACACATATATATATCGTGTTATAATACTACATTATTGTACTTGTAATTTTCGATATTAATCTGGAATGTAAGCATACTAGTTCTCTCTGACCCGTGCCATTATACTAGTTCTCTCTGACCCGTGCCAATGGCACGGGGACAGTTTGCATGGGTGGTCAAATGAAGAAAATTAAAAGATAAACACCATTATAAGTATCAAATGTCTCAATGTTAGGCCCAATAGGCGAGGAAATAGGCTAGAGGGGGGGGGGTGAATAGCCTTTTTGCAATTTTAATTAAAATACCTTAATGGTCATAGTCACTGATCAGAAAGTTGTAAGATAATCAGTAAGCACAGCGGAATATTAGTGACTAAGTTTGAACTCACACAAAATCAGCAAGAAATTGTTTAGAGCTTGATTTTAAACACAAAGTATTTATGTAAATCATATATGCAGAGCAACTTGTTTGGTTTAGGGAAATACTTATGATTCAATAGATGAAGCGTTACGATTTGTTGTGGTGAACTACGGCAAGATGAAAATAAAGTAAAGACAAGGACACGTATTTGGAGAGGTTCGCGGCGTGAATCTTTGCTACGTCCTCTACCAAGATTGGTCGAGATCTTGGATTTTGGGAAAAGTTTACTATCAGTATGTCCTAGTCTATTACAAGTGCGGCCTTGCCGGTTCTGAGGACTCGAATACAAGGATCTACCGATGGATCTTTAAATGAAGAAGCTGACCGGGTGTTTTTGAGTGGCAAGTTAGACTTATCTCACTCAGGTGTGTGTGTGAATCTCAATCAATGCATTCTAATGATTGTCTTGTTGGAGAATGCTTACAAGGTTGATTGAGAAGTGCAGGAGTGTATATCCCTAATAAAGTCTAATGATTTTATGGATTCGAAGACTTGAACACAATCAATGCTTCAAGCACACTCTTCTTCAATGCAATCACCAACCTTCTTTAATGCAGCAAGGTCTTCTCTATATATACTTTGAAGAGAAAGGAAGAGAAGAACTAAAGATGCCGTTGAAGGGTAGAATCGGAAAGAGGTTGGTAGGTGAGGATCATTTAATGCCATATCTTTGCAATTAATGCGGGAGATTTGAATAAGACATTTACGCTATTGTTCGGCGGGTAAAAACCCCTTTGTCCCAACCGGTTACTGCGGCGACGAGACAAAGGACAAAGTAGAGCTAAAAGTGGCTCTTGTGTCGATGCAGCGAGAATGGTGTTGGCGGGAAAAATATAACTACTTTTAGCAAACAAGTACGATGAAAGAGATAGAGATGTGACCGTTGTGGCGAGATTTTATTTCAAACGAAAGGAGTCATCCAAACATAAGTCACCTATCTGCTGAAGTATGTTCTTGAAAAGAGTTAACTCCTGCGATTACCGGGCAGATCCCACCAGCCAGATAGTATCCTGCAAAGACATGCCGAAATAATCGGGAGAGCATCGGTAAGAGATCCAAAAATAAAATCTAATTAAATTAGGGGTCTCTAACTAGGCGTGTGATTGGATTAAGCAATTCTTGAGTCCACATATATTTTGACCCAACAATCTCCTCCTAATTGCTTAAGGCCAATCACCTATAAAACGTAATCACTTAAAAGGATATGAATAGATAAAAGATAAGTGATAACCGAAAAGATAACTAATAAAGTTCTGAAAAGAGTTAGATAGATATTAAGCAAAAACCATAAAGTCAAAAACCAAATTGTCGAAAAGAAAGTTTGTTTTGGGGCTTCACGAGGATATCTATATCATTGGTTACGAGACAGTCAAGAATCGGCGGGATCGGCGGGATCGCGTCAGCAGACGATATCGGCGGATCGGCGGTGGAGGAATCGAGCTTGGATCTTTTACGCTTCTTGGCCCGGCCTTTTCGGCTTTCCTCTTCTTGCGGCCTTGTAACGCTCCACTAGCACTTCATTTTCCCTTCAAGCTTTGCAATCTTCAAAGTTAGCTTCAAGAAGCTCAGCTTCAACAAAGAAGAATCCTACTTCCAGCAGCTTCAAGCTTTAGCTCCAACTCCTTGATGGTGCGATCCTGATTCAAGTTAACATCAAGCACCACTTTCTGAACCTGGGTGGAGGCATGCAGGAGATCACTGAGCCGATCAAAATCAGCAGCACTAAGATTACTGAGAGAAGAGGTCTGAGGTCTGCTGAGGGCTTGGGAAATAGATGCAGAAACTTTGGATGCGATTCTGTTTGCTAACTCCTCCTCCTGAGTGGACTTAAGCAACAAATCCTTAACTTCTTCAATTTCACTCCGGAAAAACATCCCCAAATCTCCAATGTCACCTCTAAGCGCGGGTTGGTAGGCTTCAGAAAGATGACCATGCTCATTGGCAAAGTAGCCAAACAGAGTATAAACGGGTGGAGGATCAAAGGGTACCAGGAAGGAAGGAGGAATGACTGTGCTGACAATCAATGGGACATCAGTAGATCTTGGAACAGGGGGTTCAAGAAGGAGAGGGAAATCTGGATGGATTATAATGGGAAGATCAGCAAACATTTGACCATTATTTTCCAAGGACAACTTGCAGGCAAGCATGAAGTTCAGAAAAGCTCTTCCATTCAGCAGATCTCGCATGATGCCAAGACTTAGAATTCTGCCGGTGTCCACAGAATGATCTTGCTGAAATGGTCTGGAAGCATAGAAAGGTAGGGTTATGGCTAGGGCATGCTGATACACCATCTTCCAAACACCAACAGAATAAGGAGAATAGCTAAGAGTTTCCACCACGAGATCATTAATCACTAAGCGCACCGCTCATCATTCCACCGTAATAAATGCAAACTTCAATTGGAGATTCACCAAGGACAGATTTCACCTCGAATATAAAAGGAGCCAGGTTGGTTGGTAGCTGGAGGGAGAGATTTGACTTTGGCATGAGAAACAAGCAGAGTTTTCTTCTTGCCACGCTTGATATCCTTGTTCCATTTCGCAAGATAGGAGGCATGCTGGTAGAACCCTCGGAGGAATGTAATTTTTGAAGGAATTCTTCACTATCTTTGTACTGCATCTCCATTTGAGTTTCGATGAGGAGGAATAGGGGATTACCGTAAGAGTCCTTTGGAATGGACTTGAAGGTGGTATACCAATTTGAGCACATCATCAACCTACGGCCATCGAAAGGGAGTTGTACCGGGATGGAGGTGAGGTATCTTCTTCAAAGATCATCGGGGATCTCATCATAGTCTTCCGGTCAATTTCATGCAAAATTTTGTCTTCATCGGCCCAGCAGCCAGCGAGGAAGAGATTCATCATGGACCAAGAGATCGCAGCGCTTGATGAATAAGTGCTTGAACAGGGTCGTGACAACAATTGCGAGAGAAGGCATTATCAACTTCCCGAGTCCAAGATCGCAAAGAATATCAGAGTCTGAGATAGCTCCTCCTCCCAACTCAACAACCTCTTGAAATGGTTCAGCAGGAACATCAATGAAGATGGGAGCTTGATCAAAATTAAGAAAGACTCCTCCTGTTACCACTATAGGTGTAGATTGAGCAAGGTTAGCAGATGGGCTGGAATGAGCATCAGATGAAGGAGTATTTTTCAGAAGCACAGTGCTGATAAACTGTTGGTCATCATCAGAGATAGTTCTGCTGGATTCAATAGTGTCGCTTGAGGAATCAGCAGGAGGAACTTTATCAGCCTTGCTTGAATCAGCATTCACATCAGAAGCATTATCTTCTTTTCTTTTCAATGCTTCTTCAGAATAAGTAATGAGCTCCTGAGTCATCTTCAAAACATTTTCAATAAACCGTGGCAAGAGCACCTCTCGGTCGAGTCTCGTCGTCAGTACTTGAATCCCCAATCTTCATCATTTTCAGCTCTTCCTAGCTGATAGGGATCATTTTCTTCAAAATCAAACTGAGTTTTGTAGACAGAGGCATATGCAATCCAAACAGAGATGACCATCAGATCTTGCCTAATTCGATCTTGAAAAAGATAGACTTGATTCCAGAGGAGAGGCAAAAGATCAAAATATCGATTGAAATTCAGCATCAACACATTCTTGCTGAAATTTTGATATTTGGAGAGCGGAGGAAACTTCTCGGCAAAAGTCTCATTCAAGTCCAGTCTTGACCTATCAACATAGTCAGTCAATAGTCCAAAGGTACAAGATCTTTCTGTTCTTCATGGAACTGAAGAAGCCTTCTAATGAATGGCTGGAGATGGTCAATAGGAAATACCCAGTTGCTTGGAGCAATCTTGTTGATCATGGACCAAGGGTTATTGAAATAGATGTGAAAGGTGGGGTTCTTGATAGGAGCACATTTTCTGGTCCTTGCTTCAATGGCTACTCCGGATGAGGCAGTGTGCTGAATGTCCGGAAGGTTAGGATAAGATAATAAAAGGGGTTGCAATGGAATTCTCCTCCTCAAATCTTGCTCAATCATTCTTCTTCTTTCGTAAATTTCTTGATTAATTTCCTCAGTGTTTTAGTGACCTTTCGAAAATTGGTTTGGGGAGAAGAGATGCCTCATCAAGAACGGGTTCGCCAAACAAAGTTTTTCGACTCTAGGATCGAAGGAGGGATAACAAAGGATTACGGAGCTTTGGCGGATACAAATTTTGATTTCTTGGATGATTTGGCGTAAGATGCGGGCGTGGATCTTTTCTTAGGTTCGGCAGAGGATGGGGCGGCGGGAATGGAGGCCGATTTCTTAGCTCTTGTAAATGTGCCCAACAAAGAACAGTGGATGAGGGAAGCAGTGAGATAAGCGAAGGCTTTGAACTAGCAGGCTAGGGATGGTTTCTTTGATTTCTTCTTCTTCTCTTTCTCGGCGGCGGGAGCGGTAGTTGAACTCTCGGCGGGAGCGGCAACTCTATTAGCGAGCAGGAGCTCCACCACAGATATGCTAATCCTTTTCCAATCACCTTCACCGTGGTGCTTCAACTTGAGTTTGGATATCTTTGGTAGCATTGGGGTCGGCAAGAACTACGAGCGGGGTTACCTCGATTATCCCGCTCAAGAACCAATAGTGACATCCTTTAGGAAAATCCTTTCCTTTTTGCCTATCGCCAAAGATACTTCACTGGCTGCTTGCGCAATCACTCTAAAAATGAATCCACACCGATTGAAATTTATCCTTAGCACTATTGCGGCGAATGCCTCAAACCGAAGATCGATAATATGGCTATGCGAGCCGGATCGGCAAATTAGACATCTCAATAATTTCTATCAAAGCGAAGAATCTCCTAACATAATCAACCTTAAAATGCTTGTCTCCACCGAGTCTTGGTCCGGCATTAGCACCTCTAATAAGATTCCGAGGCTTCATCCAGATACTGAAGCATCCATAGAGTTAGGGCGAGAATTTCCCCTAGGGTTGGAAAAATGGAGGATATACTTTCGGGGGTGACAGATTGGAACACCGAGAAATAGTAGAAGAAATGGCGAGAGAAGGATTCGGGATCATCTTCATCGGAATATTCAACGACGAATTTGCGAATAACTCTCGACGGAATCAATATAAACTCCAAAATTATCGAAGGAGTCGAAAGGGAAGAACAAGAGTCGATAAGAGATCTACGAGAAATTGTCCGTCAACAAAGATCATCGAAGAAGCTTGAGTCTATGTAACCTCCATAGATATCCTTTTCATTACTCATGATTTCTGCAAAACTCAACAATCAAACAAACTCAAACACAATAAACCAATGTTAGAATCAGATATTCGAGATATTAAAATGGACTTACCAGATTCAAAGAAGAAGTTTGAGATATGGAGACTTGAGATAGCAAGATAGAATTTTGATGAGAATGTGAAAAGGTTTTTGAAAGAGTAAGCTTTGCTTAAATATGTTATGGAGTTTGGAGGGAACGGTTTATTTGAAAAGGGTTTTCAAAAGACGAAAACTGTTCATTTTCATTGAAATAAGTGCGGCAGCAGCTCCATTTAAAGCGCCGAATTTGAGCAGTTAAGAATGATTACCATAACTGTTTAAGATTTAAAATGATACAGTTTACCTGAGATTTATCACAAAATTAATTGGAATAAATCATTTGACACGATTTTCGGAAATGGCGGTACACACACGTGTCAGAGAGGGGTGTGACCAACTGTCCTTGATTTGATAGGTCTGACAGGGAACTCAGCTTTACATTTAAAGGGAAGCTTGCTGATGGGAGACGTAGATAGCTGGCAACCACTACTTAGAATATCAGCAGAAAAGAGCATCGGCAAGTAATCGGCAGAAATATCAATCAGCGACGGGACGGATCGGCGGGCATAGCAATTTCGGCAAGATGTAAGCATCAACCGTAATAACCAATAACACCCGGCTCACTCCTAAGGAATTCAAATCTCTTCGATCAAGAGGCTTTGTCGAGATATCGGCTCTACGAAAGTCGGTATGAACTTTCAAAGCAAGACAACGTTGCCTTTCTCAACATGATCTTTCAAGAAATGGTATTTTATGTCAATGTGCTTTGTTTTGGAGTGCATTCTTGGATTATTTGAGACGGAGATGGCGGGCGATTGTCACGTGGGTGGGCGGACTTGAGGAGGAATCTCATAGTCTACTAATTGTTGCTTCATCCATAGAATCCGAGAGCAGCGGCTACCGCGGCAATGTATTCCGCCTCGGTTGTGGAAGTTGAGGTTCTTGTTTGCTTTTGCAAGACCAAGAAACTAGCCTCTCACCAAGAAACCGGCAAGTTCCACCGGTGCTTCTTCCTTGTAACTCGGCAAGCGGCATAGTCGGCATCGAGTAACCGATAAGATTGAATGAAGAATCTACGGCATACCATGTACCTCAAGGTCGGCGGTGCCACTTAGATATTTGATAATTCTTTTCACGGCTTGCGAGATGGGATTCTCTAGATCGGCTTGAAATGCGGCGCAGAACCTGGCTTGACGAAACATAATATCCGGTCTGTGGTTTGTTAGATAGAAGCGATGAACCAATCATTCCTCTGTAAAGAGTCATGTCCACTTTCTTGCCGGATTCGTCTTTGTCAAGATGCACATTTGTCGCCATGGGAGTGCTTTGAGGATGAGCATTATCAAAACCAAATTTCTTGATTAGTTCCTTGGTGTATTTGGCTTGATGTATAAAAATTCCTTCATTGGTTTGCTTCACTTGTAGACCAAGGAAATAGGTAAGCTCACCCATCATACTCATTTCGAACTTGCTTTGCATGAGCTTTTCAAATCTTTTGCATAAAGCTTCATTTGTGGAACCGAAGATGATGTCGTCCACATATATTTGAACAAACAATGAATGACCCTTGTGCTTGGTAACAAATAGAGTTGTATCGATCTTTCCTCTTGTAAATCCCACGCCATCACTGAGTAGAAATTTGGATAGGGTTTCGTACTGTGCCCTAGGAGCTTGCTTCAAGCCATAGAGAGCTTTCTTCAATCGGTAGACATGATTTGGTTTCTTAGGATCTTCAAAGCCTGGCGGTTGTTCAACGTAGACCAGTTCTTGAAGTTCACCATTTAGGAATGCGCTTTTCACGTCCATTTGATATAGCTTGAATTCTTTGAAGGCAGCATAGGCAAGAAACAGCCTTATCGCTTCTAATCTTGCTACGGTGCGAAAGTTTGATCATAATCAATCCCTTCCTCTCGACGGTATCCTTTGGCCACTAATCTTGCTTTGTTTCTTGTAATCTTTCCCGATTCATCCAACTTATTTACGAATACCCATTTCGTTCCAATGACTTGCTTGAGAGGAAGGTCTCGTGCAGTTCCCGGACTTTACATCTTTCAAACCGATTCAACTCTTCGCATAGCTTCCACCCATCTTGGATCGCAAGGGCTTCTTCGGCCTTCCGAGGCTCAATATCGTACACCATACCGAAGAAAAGAGATTCTCATTAAAATCCTTGTTCGCATTTCTCGGTCACTGGGTCCAAAAATATCACCAATGACATTTTCAAGAGGGTGGTCACGATGAGGTCTAACTTCTCTCGGAAGGTCTTGTCTTACTGATTCTTGTCTTAAGGATTCTAGAGGAGGTTCAGAATCAGCAGCAGATTTGGAAGATGATAAATTTAAAGGAATAGGAGAGATAGTAGGGTTTGGACTTTGAGTGGATTTGGAATTTGATCGAGGAATATTTGGTATAGGAGGATGAATTACAGAGATTGGATTTGGGCTAGGATTCATTGGTACAGGATGAGGAGGATTTGCAGAATGGCTATCAGCAGAGACGTCTGGAGGATTATCAGCAGGACGGTTTCTTGCTGAGGATGGAAAGATGTCTGCTGGATCTTCTGCAACAACAAAAGGATCTTGTGCATTATCTGCAGATTGATTAGTATAACTAGATTCACCTGTCTCAAAACCACTAGATTGGTTAGCACTATTTGGAGTCTGGTCAGACTCTAACAAATCAAATTCATCAAAAGTTACATGAACAGATTCAACAATTTTCAAAAGTTTCTTATTGAAAACTCGAAAGGCCTTACTGTGTTTTGAGTAGCCGACAAAAATGCCTTCATCAGCTTTTTCATCAAATTTACCTCGGTGCTCTCTTCCGTTGTAAAGCACATAACATTTGCACCCGAAGATTTTGAAGAATCCAATATTTGGTACTCGGCCTCTCCAGAGTTCATAAGGAGTCTTATTATGGAATTTGTTGATGAGAGATCCGTTCGAGTGAAGCGTGCGGTATGAATGGCTTCGCCCGTAAATATTTCGGCAGCTCGGCTTCGTAAATCATGGTCTTACCGGCTTCAATAAGCGTCCTATTCTTTCTCTCAACTACACCATTTTTTTGAGGTGTACCAAAGAAGCAGAGAAATTATGGTCTATACCACGATCATCACAATATCGAGCAATACCGTTATTTGTAAATTCGGGCCCATCATGTCGATCTCATGCCGACGATATCGCTCTCCTTCCGAGTCTCAGAAGTGCCGGAATAACTTGGTGGCAACAAAGATACGTGTCATCTTTATTGTGAAAGCTTCCACCCAAGTATATCGAGAATAATCATCTACTACGACCCAGGTATATCTACTTCCCCAAGGCCGGCCGTGGTTGTGGGGCCAAATAGATCCATGTGTAACATTTGTAGGCACCTAGAAGTTGACATGCGGGGCTTGGACTCAAAAGAGGATTTGTGTTGTTTTCCCAACCGGCAAGCTCTGCACTTCTTTCCATGATCGCAGACACTTTTGGAAGACCGGTTGCCAATCCGAACCGGCAAGCTTGGATATTGATTTGAAGTTTAAGTGATCGAGTCTCTTGTGCCATAGCCACGAAGTTCTCACCGATGTTCTTAGCTACAAAACAAATATTAGTAACACCGGCAATAGCACCTAAGTCTACCGCATAAATGTTACCTTTTCTTTTGGGCCAGAAGAGTTTCATTCGAGGCAATATCTTTTATGTAGCAACTTCAAGTAGTGAAAATACATTGCATTCCTCTATCACTGCACTGTGATATGGAGAGAAAGGTTATGTTTGAGTCCATCCACCAAAGAGACCTTCTGTACAAGAATCGCACCTCTAATGATGGTACCACATCCAATTATTTTACCTCTACCATTGTCACCAAAAACTACAGAGGACCCGATGCATCGCAATATCAAGAAGGAGATCAAGACGGCCACCATGTGTCTCGAATGTACCACTATCCAAAATCCATACATCTTTGGCTGGCATCGCCGAGGCCATAAAGCATTCCTGCACGTAAAACATGCTTATGGTCCCCCTTATATACTGGGTCCAAGAGGTTAGTTCCTCTTGGGCAGCCATATCTGGCCGCCACTAGAGGCTTTTGCCACTGTGGGTCCTGAGAGGCTTTTCAAGAGGCATTCATGAGCATGATGACCATAATCCAAGCAATTTTCACATTTCACTTTGCTGATTGACTGAGTAGTCGGCAAGACACCACTAGATTTAGTCATTGCATCATTAGGCTTAGAAGAATCGCAGTACCGAACGTAGGGTCTTTATAAGTGTTGGTTTTGCCCTTCTTCGCTTTCGCTGCCTTTGCCGCGCCACCTTGGGAGATCGATCATTGGCAGCTGAATCAAGATTGGCAATACCAGCTTTGCTGATGCATTTACTTTCAATATCTTCATCCGCAGATTCATTTTCAGCAATCTTAATTCCCTTTTGTACGTACCTGACTTTCTCCATTTCCTTGTAGTGAGGATACTTCATTGATACAGCATTATATTTTTGCTTAGTATCCTTATGCAATGAGTTAATCGAGTTGTTCTCAGCCTTCTTATCCTTTTTCTCAGTTACAGAGACATTAGTACACTTGCTGCTGCTAGCTTCAAATCCTATCCCATGTTGATCATTTTTAGGAAAAGCTTGGCTTGCATTAATTGCCATTTTAGCAGCGTTAGGTTTGGAAAAGATTTCAATGGTTTTCATAAGAGAATCATTTCTTTGAGCTAAATCTTTAATCTGTGCTATGTGTACTTTTGCTCTGCTTTTGAGGTCCAGGTTTTCAGTTTGAAGCTGATCGAGTTCACTCAGTTTTGTTTTCAAAGAATCAAGTTCAGCTTTGAGTGATTCTCTTTCAGCAGAGATTAAACTGAAATCAACAGTCAATATTTCATGAACACTACTCAACTTTTCATAATCAACAAAAAGTTCATCCATGGTCTCTATCATCTCAGCCTTAGATATCTCAGGAAGAGGGTCGGTAGTGTTTCTTTTGGCCGAGTGATCTTTTGGTTCAGAGAGAAGTTGGGTAGGGATGAAATGGGTTTGGCAAGATTTCTTGAAATACTTGGAAGTTTGGTAAAGGATAGCTTCTTTTCAGAGGATTGTGGAGGACTTGGTTCGGTTGCATGAGAGGCAATGGGTCCACATTGTCCATAAAGTGAGGTTCCAACTTGAATGACTTTGAAACCATAAGGATTGACTGCATTGACTTTGCCTTCTTGAAATGAATGTCTTCTTTGGTCTTTCTCTTCTTGAAGGTGTTCTTGGAGGAGAAGCATTCCGTGAATAGGAGTAGGTAAATCTAGTGCTATTTCATCATCGGCATCCGTGGCAACAAAGCTTATATCGCATCTTCATTGTCATCGGCAGCCGCCTTCACCTTCTCGAGTCGGGTCACACCATACCGGCATAGCTTTCTCGGATCTTTGTCATCTGCAACATAGCTTACGGACTTTGGATGTCTTTGGTTTACCGATTTCCCGACATATTCATATTTTGGTTGGGGACATTTAGATGCAAAATGTCCGTGTTTTCGCTTAAAGCATACCAAGTCTCCTTTGCTGCTCTTTCCATCGTGAGTCTTGGTAGAAGGCTTATGGTTCTTTGGTGGCTCTATGGAAGGGAGTAGTAAATGGTTTATTTTGGTTTGGTTTGTCAGTCTTTTGCATTTTCTTGAAGTTTTTGAACTTTCGGTAGTTTCGGCAAATGCGGCAAATTCCTCTTCTTCCATAAGAGGCTCGGGAGGGTTTTCAAGGGTTTTGCTACAAAGAAGGGCTTTGGCACCGATCGATAGGAGGATAAGGAGTAGGCATTTGAGATATCCGAGTCCAGTCTGAGAGAGACATGCATTTGAAGTTTTTGTCGAGAATATTAAGTTTTTGTAGTTCTCTCTCATACAAAAATAGACTAGACACAATATTTTGAATAAAAGTGGTATTTAAATCTCTAGCTTCTCTAAGAACAAGAACCTTAGTATGATATATACTTCCTAAAGCACTTAGAAATCGTATATTCGGGTCTTTCATAGTATATACTTTACCAAGAGAAGCACAAAGATTACTTACCTCGCAGAATCGATCATATCTTTGTTGAGTGATTCGCCATCCGATTTTGAAGGATTCGAACTCAAAGAATAGCATCATAAAGCCTGTTGTCCTTGGTGCGCGCATCTCCTTCGAAGTATTCAAGGAGCTTGTTCCAGATTCTTGTGCCGTGTAACACAAGTCAATGAGCTTGTCTTGTTTGTCGTCTAAACCACAAGAGATAATGTGGTGGCTTTCCCATCAAGAGCATAGGTTAACTTGTCTTCGTCGGTCCATTCATCTCTTGGTTTTTCGACCGAGTTTCCGTAACTTGAACATCCGTTTGTTGTTCATCGTCGCCGTCGGCATGCTCGGCTAGGAGAGTGGAAGGTATTGGTTTGTAGGTGGTTTGAACTTTCAAGGAGTAATTGGTCCACCTTCCACTACTTTCATTAATCGTTCATCTATGGAGTTCATGTACTTTATCATTCGGGATTTCCAAACACCAAACTCGTTGATGTTCAACATCGGTATGGTAGTGATGTTAAACGTCCGCATAATTTTTCCCGCCGTGGTATCGGCAATCAAGCCGTGAGGCTTGGAAATTTCTTTCAAAATGTCAAGCTACGATACCAATTGTTAGGCCCAATAGGCGAGGAAATAGGCTAGAGGGGGTGAATAGCCTTTTGCAATTTTAATTAAAATACCTTAATGGTCATAGTCACCGATCGGAAAGTTGTAAGATAATCGGTAAGCACGGCGGAATATTAGTGACTAAGTTTGAACTCACACAAAATCGCAAGAAATTGTTTAGAGCTTGATTTTAAACACAAAGTATTTATGTAAATCATATATGCGGAGCAACTTGTTTGGTTTAGGGAAATACTTATGATTCAAATAGATGAATGATTCGATTTGTTGTGGTGAACTACCGGCAAGATGAAAATAAAGTAAAGACAAGGACACAAGATTTGGAGAGGTTCACAGGCGTGAATGCCGCTACGTCCTCTACCAAGATTGGTCGGATCTTGGATTTTGGGAAAAGTTTACTATCGGTATGTCCTAGTCTATTACAAGTGCGGCCTTGCCGATTACAAGGACTCGAATATAAGGATCTACCGATGGATCTTTAAATGAAGAATCGACTGTGTGTTTTTGAGTGGCAAGTTAGACTTATCTCACTGTGTGTGTGTGAATCTCAATCAATGCATTCTAATGATTGTCTTGTTGGAGAATGCTTACAAGGTTGATTGAGAAGTGCACGAGTGTATATCCCTAATAAAGTCTAATGATTTTATGGATTTGAAGACTTGAACACAATCAATGCTTCAAGCACACTCTTCTTCAATGCAATCACCAACCTTCTTTAATGCAGAAGGTCTTCTCTATATATACTTTGAAGAGAAAGGAAGAGAAGAACTAAAGATGCCGTTCAAGGGTAGAATCGGAAAAGAGGTTGGTAGGTGAGGATCATTTAATGCCATATCTTTGCAATTAATGCGGGAGATTTGAATAAGACATTTACTGCTATTGTTCGGCGGGTAAAAACCCCTTTGTCCCAACCGGTTACTGCGGCGGCGAGACAAAGGACAAAGTAGAGCTAAAAGTGGCTCTTGTGTCGATGCGGCGAGAATGGTGTTGGCGGGAAAAATATAACTACTTTTAGCAAACAAGTACGATGAAAGAGATAGAGATGTGACCAGTTGTGGCGAGATTTTATTTCAAACGAAAGGAGTCATCCAAACATAAGTCACCTATCTGGCTTTGAAGTATGTTGCTGAAAAGAGTTAACTCCTGCCGATTACACAGTGCAGATCCCACCAAACAGATAGTATCTGCTGCGCAAAGACATGCTGAAATAACTGGGAGAGCATCAGTAAGAGATCCAAAAATAAAATCTAATTAAATTAGGGGTCTCTAACTAGCTGTGTGATTGGGATTAAGCAATTCTTGAGTCCACATATATTTTGACCCAACACTCAAAATTCCTAATATCTCAAAATTCATGAAAATAGAATAGCAAACAATCACAAACTATAAATTGATATTGCTTAAGTTTATTCTTAACTCTTGCATCAACTTGAAAGTATATGAAAATTCAAATGTTAGATTGAAGTTTCAAACTGAAAATGTGAAAGAATCTAAATGTGCACAAATAATAACAAATAGAGTAGCAAACAATCACAAACTACAAACATATATTGCCTAAGTTTATCCTTAACTCTTGCATCAACTTGAAAATAAATGAAAATTCAAATGTTAGATTGAAGTATCAAACTAAAAATGTGAAAGAATCTAAAAGTGCACAAATAACAACAAATGTTTAAATTTATGGTATTTATCATAAGGGATGAAAATTGGTTCACCGTTTTTGAAGTTGCAAAGATGGATTTCTCCATAAACCGTTCCCACATCACTCTCCAATTTCACATACATATCAATCTTGGACTTTTAACATAACTCAATTATGATTGAAACATAATTGTGCCAGAAACAATGTACAATAAGCAATCACAAAATTACATCAAAAGTCCCTATCCTCACTATTTCCTTTCCACGATACTTTCTCCACTTCGCTCCTGTTACAAAATAACAAAACCATGCAAGTAAAGGAATAATCCCATATATCTTTATATGTCAACTGTGGTGGAGTCATTTGTGAATCAGTTGGAGCTTCAGTATCTTGCAAATCTTCTGTCGAACGCGAAAAACCCTATTTAAAACATGCATTAGATCAATATATACACATATATAGTTATATATAAATGTGTCATGTTATCGATATTAGGTCCCGCCATTTAGTTAGTTAGTTATCCATCCCATTATAAATCTCTTAATTTTATTTTTTAGTTAATTTAATTGAAATTTAACAAAAAAGTTACTAAAATTCAGTTATTCATAAAATTTTAAATATTATTATTAATACAACAATATATTAAATTTTATAAAATTATTTAATATGAAACAGCTGAAGTATACTGATATACGAAAAATAGAGATAGATTGTGATTGATAAATTCAGGGATAATTTTAGAAATCGGTTAATGAGAGTCGTTGGATTAAAGCATTAATAATTAATCTTACGGTTAGAATTGAAGAAGAAAATAAATTATCAAATGACAGCCCTTGGATCGTAGTGGTTATGGATCGATATCAACCGTTCTTTGTGTAAAGTCAATAGGCGGTTATGAACTGAGGTGAGAGAGAAAATGAGATAGAAAATAGTAAGACGTTAGTCGTTATGAGTATTACAAATGAGTCCCATTAATAAATAAATATTATATACTTTCGTTCATAGAAAATGAGACTTAACAATAAGACGCTCTAGATACAAAGTGGGTAAGATTATTCGGAATAGAAGTAGAGGGAGTATTGCGTTAAATTAAGGTCAAAATATGCATTTTGGCTAACGGAAGTTAGTCATGAAACTAACTCGGGGTAATATGTCATGTGAAATGATCAAATTGTCCCTTAAAAAAAGATGTCCATGATATATGACTTGGAAATATAACTTCATATTATTTTTTTTATTTGCAACAGATTATAAAAACAAATACTCCCTCCGTATCGAAAATTTTAGATCACTTTGACTTTAATAGTCAACTCAATCGAATTTTGATCGTAATTTTATGAAAATTTATATATTTTTATGCAATTATAAAAATTGTTATTGTTTTACCATTAAAAATACTATCAATAACAATTTTTACAATTTCATGAAAATATCTATATTTTTCTATAAAATTATTCGTATTTTTTTATAATAATATGTCAAAATTTGATTGAGTTGATTCTGCGAAATAAAGGGAGCGATCGGATCTACACACTTTTATTTTTAAAAAGTATATTACAAAAGTAACCAAAATCCATGTCAGTTAAATTGTAAATTGTGAGAAAGTCAGACAGTCGGTACACACAACCAGACCACTTGCTTGTTTTATTTCCATTTACATTTGAATTGAAAATCTTGGTACACGCCAATTTTTAAATAATAGTTATGTATACTATTACTATATTATTATACTACCGTACCGTCCCACGTGAATGAAAAGTTTTAGTCAAATTGATGTAACTTTGATCAACAATTTAAATAAAAAATAGTGATTCTAATAAAAATTTAATTTTTTTTATTATAACACAATTAATAATATTTTCAATAATGATTTTTAGGTTTTTAGATTTTTATAAGAGTTATTATTTTCTATTTAAATTAATAGTTAAAATTATTGCAATTTGACTAAAAGTCTCGTGATGGAGGGAGTATGTATTGAAATAGAAACCGCCAATCTACAGCCGTAGGATCAAACAAATCGAAAAGAAATCCAACAATTGAAAATAAAAAAAAGTTAAAACTGATGTTGGAGGTGAGAATCAATCCTGGCCGCTCTTTATCTTTTCTGAAACACAATCTCAGCCACTCATTGTGTGGCGGTTATTCTTGATCTCTATTGTATTATAGATATATTGTGTTATAGTACTACTCATGATTGTACTTGCAATTTTCCATATTAAATAGGAATGCAAGCAAAAGTTCAAGGCTCATGTATCAGTGCATGCATACTATGTTCTAAAAAGGAATATTTACTTTTTACCAACTTCAATATGCAGGGTAACAAAAAATTGGCCGGTGTTACTCATGTTATAGTTGATGAAGTACACGAACGGTCTCTCCTGGTAAGTGAGACTAAGGTTTGTCTATTTTTTGTTAGAGAACTTTCACCGAATTTTGTCTTAAATTTTCTGACTAAACTTTCCTAATAATTTTCTTCTTTATTAAACTTAATAATTATTTTTAGTATAATGACAAGTTTGACGTGCTCTAGGTCTACTTGAGTTTGGTCATTCAAGTGAGATGATGCCTTTTAGCACACGATTAGGCCTTGTTCCTCTCCTTTGCCAATATTTTCCATTCATCAAAGGTGTCCAACAATTGGCATTACTCTTTTTTCTAAGTGACCTTTGAAGTTTTCATGGTGAAAATTTATTTTGGGAGATAAGTCGACGTGAAAATCTATGTTACATGGACTTAGGTGCATGCTCTTTTCCAGTAGTTGGATTTGGGGAACTATGAACTTTAGGATACTTGGACTTGCTCAGAATGATCTGAAATTAGCATAAGGGTATTTGGGCATGATTTACGGCTGAATATTTTGGACACGTTGTACAACGCTTCAGTTATATATGATGGATATGATATGGAAATAGGTGGAATATATCAAAGCTCAAAACTTGGGTGAAAATAGCAGACAGTCTGATAGTTGTATATTCAAAACTTTATGTCTTGACTTAAAAGTATGAGCTGGAGTGTTCAGGTTACTCCTTGAAGAAACCGACTGAGAATCAACATCCATGTTCTCTAATATCATGTGTAACATGAGTATGACAAGCGGAACGAAGAGTCCATGTTAAATAGGTGAAATTTAGAGAAAGTAGTTGGCCTCCATCTGATAAAAATCAAAATCTTGTATATATTTCTTTTTATCATTTTAATCGCTTAGTTGCCTCTTATAGTGTATTCAATTTAGATAAAAGTGACGATTTTAAGTTTCTTGGATTCACAGGATCGATATGCCCACTCTCTCAGCTTTATTGTTTATTTTTGTACCTTTTGGTTTTCTTTTGTTCAGAATTAGCTTCAGTGATATTCAATGTTTCATGTTTAATATTCCCGCTGTCCCAAGATAAAAGTCCCCTATTCCTTTTGGGATGTCCGATGAAAGAGTTGCTTGTCCTTTCTTTGTAAGTTTCTTAACCAAGTGTCCATTATTCTTTCAGAGTGTGAGATGGAAAAAAAAAAGCTGCTTGTTGATCTGCCAACATTAAACTTGAGGGTATAAAGAAAATACATAGGGTTAATGAGTAAAAGGCTAAATATACATTGTTGTGGCCTTAACTAACAACTTAACCTCTTAGATCAGTTGGTAACTTAGTCTTAATATGGTATCAATGCCCTAATTCTTGCAAGGCCAAGGTTTCCATTCATCCCACTTGCATTTGATACCCATTTATTGTGAGTGCGAGAATTGCACTTTGGGCATGCTTGGAAAGTGGCATGTTTGTTGACCTCTAAATGTGCAAAAATGAGCCGGGCCACGTGAGGGAAAAGTTAGATATACATTATTGGGGCTCTATCTGACTGCTTAAGCTTTAAAATCAGATGGTAACTTGATATAAATACCTTCTTAAAATCCGGGCAAAATTGATAATGGGCTTATTTTCGAGACTGGGTACATATTTTTTGTTACAGAAATTAAGTCTTATTTTTTTGAAGGCACTGGATACAAGATGATTGTGGTGATCTTAAAGTATTTTCCCTAGAAGATTTTAATGGTTTATTCCAGGGTGAGTAATGTAATATTCTAGGCACTCAACATCTCGAAATACACAATTTTTGCTAGGAACACAGTTTCTCCGTCACCGCACTATCTTCAAATGAATGATTGTTCCCATAATAATATGCTTTTATTGATGCTTGCTTCGCATCCATTGAGTAACTTCTGCATTACATGGTCTCACAGGCAAAGGAATATGCATTAAAAATTTCTTTTACATTACATGGGACTAAGGCTTTGTTGTTGTTGTTGTATCCGTTGTGTCTTTGATATATATCTGCGATGGTGATATTCCAGTGATTAGCATTCTTACTGACAGCCCTGAAACTGATAACACTTCACCTATTTTAAGTACTGTTTAACTGTGTAAGTGATTTACATGTTTTATTGAAAATGTTCTTATCACTGTTCTGCAATAAGTTAATCTGCATAGAAGCAATATAACATGTATAATTGTAATGTTCCACAATATGAAATCTTTGACATAAAGACTTGCATATGAATTTGGAAGATTAATTGACAGGTTCCTCTTTCTGTAACAGGGGGATTTCCTACTTATCGTTTTGAAGAAACTGATTGAGAAGCAATCTGCTCATAGCGCCACAAAACTTAAAGTCATACTTATGTATGCTTGCATCTCGCATAACATTTTTCTTGATTCTAGTAAATAGTTCTCCATATACGTTGATAATTGACTAGCTTGTTTGATACTGTGAGTTATTCTATACAACTTTTAGGTCTGCAACAGTTGATTCACATCTATTTTCAAATTATTTCGGCCATTGCCCGGTTATACATGCGGAAGGTCGGACGCATCCTGTATCAACCTATTTTCTTGAGGACATATACGAAAAAACTACTTACCGGCTTGCTTCAGATTCCCCAGCCTCAATTAGATCAGAGATGGTCACGCAGGAGGTATCATTTTTTGATTCCTTTCCTTATTTTTTTGGGCGCATGTGCACCCAAATACTTCCAGCATTTAATAGAATTTTTATATATATTTTAATATATATACACATTTGTGTAATATATATACACCCATTTATCAATTAAATTTTGTACCTCAGTAGCTTAGTTGTAAGGTTTTTACCATTTAAGGGAATGATGATAGCTGTTATTTTTTATGCATGTAAGTTCCTTGTCAACTTTTGTTTGTTACCTCTCTCTCTCCCTTTCTTATTTTTGTAAGTTTATTATTACCATTTAAGGGAATGATGATAGCACTCCTTCCTTCTTTTTAACGATTTTGATCATGCATATTGGCAACTTGATGGCTTCAGAGTTCCACTGTTGACGACCATAGGGGAAAGAAAAATCTTGTGTTATCTGCATGGGGCGATGAATCTGTTTTATCCGAGGCCAGGATAAACCCATTTTATGATCCAAGTAAATATGACAAATTCACTGATCAAACTCGCCAGAATCTGGTAAATGTTGTCGTTATTCACTATTTGGTTGGTTGATTCCGAGGCAACTAGCAATATGATCTTTAACAATCTATGATTTGTACAGAAAAGGTTGAAGGAAGACATCATCGATTATGATCTTCTTGAGGACCTGGTATGTCATGTCGATGACACTTACCCCGAGGGTGCCATACTTGTCTTCTTACCCGTAAGTACATTAATGTGTGCTTACACTTGTCTTATGTTATGATTCTTTATAACATTGTTTTATTTTCTAAAGGAAAATATAATTGCTATTATATGACAGGGAGTTTCTGAAATTAACATGCTACTCGATAAGCTAGCTGCTTCTTACAGATTTCGTGGAGTAGCTTCTGAATGGCTTCTACCATTACATTCATCTATACCATCTACGGAGCAGAAAAAAGTGTTTCTAAGGCCGCCTGATCAGATTCGTAAGGTAAACATCTTCCCTTGTACAGTTGGTTGTTGGCGTTAATCTATGTAGCATAGGTAGAAATTTGGCTTTGTTCTTAGGAGACTAAAGGTACAGGCGAATTACCGAAGACATCTTTCAACAGTTTTACTTTTCTAGTTTGGCTACTTATCAAGGTGCGAGCCTTGGCGCTACTGTAAGGTTGCTCTAGTCTGACACGAATCACAATTTCAAGCTATGGTGTCTCTCTCTCTCTCTTTACCTCCCCTTGTCTCTATGCTTGAAGAGGTAAAGACTGTAACATTTGACCCTTTCCTGGCCCTGCGGCAGGATCCTTGTTCACTAGGCTGTCCTTATGTCCACTATCAAAATTAGTGATTATGTGAATTACACTAAAGCTAGGATATCAATTTTGTGCAAATTTCTAGGAGTAAAATTGTACATGCATGCACGTTAGTATGCAGTAGTGTTACTATGCCATCGTTTTCCATTGTTGTGGTTCTCTGATGAAAAGGCTCTTGTATAAGGAGTACTATACTGGTGCTACATAGCAAATGGTAATCGTATCTTAAAATAATGCTAGTCTTGGTCAATCAATTTCCAAAAAGGGATGAATACCTTTCAGATATGTAACACTTTAAATATAAGTTCTGGACACATGAAAGATGTGTGACACTAATGGTAGAGAGTGTTTCTGATAAGTTCAGAAGTTCACACATGTATAGACTAATTACTTAGAATGATAGTGAGGGTATCAGCTGCTTGTAGGAATTTATCAGGGCTTTTGAGAAGGTTTTAACCTTGTTATTGGAATAGAGAGAGATATCTGGATTAAAGGGTCATATGCTCATATCTCAATGGTCTTACCTGGGTTAACACGAACAAGCTTGCTTTTTTTCTTCTTCCCTAATTAGAAAAGATTCGTACTAAATAAATTAAAGAAAGAGAAGGAATTGATAGAAAAAAACAAAATTGAAAGCAAAAAAAAAAAAAAAAAAAAAAAAAGAAGAAAAAAGAAGAAAAAAAAAAAGAAAGAGAGTTATTACATCCTTGACTGTCAAGAGTAATTATCCGTTACTTTAGGGGTAAGTTTACATTGATTCTTGTTAGGGGTTATGTTGCTAAAAGTGTTTTTATGTCTTTCTCTTTCTCCATTTTGTGTGTGTGTGTATGTGGGGGGGGGGGGGTAGGGGACACTAAATGAAGCTCTAAACATCTCAGACCCCTGGCACGCGGAGAATATCCTGGATTTCTGTGCCTTCAAGCAAACATGCTTTTATATTATTGTTAGAGAACAAGGGTATATAGGCACAAAGATATTCAAGTACAACACCTCCAAGTATGACCATATGTTCTGACATTATGATGTGCGCATCCAGAAGCAGCCTGATCTAATACCTGCTAATACAACCATGTTTCTTCCCAAAACCATGCTAATGCAGCAGAACTGTTTTTAATCCTGGTGTAATCTTGCAAGCTCAGGCACTGTCTTAGGGATTTTTATAAAGATGATTGTCATCTGTTTAAGAGCCCTTTCCTTGCTCCATCTGGCTACCGTGTACATATGACTTATGAATTGCTATCATATAACCCTAGACAGAGGAAAAGAAGTAGGAAAGGGAGGGGGGAAGAGGTACATGATTTGCCAGATTCGCCATAAAACTTTGATCGCATAGCAACTTATCAGAGGTCTGCATGCCTATGTGAGGATCAAGGATGCTGGAAAGAAGAATGGTAATGGAAAATTAAGGACTAGAAAGATGAATCCTAATCCTTCACTAATTCCCCTTTTGGAAGCACTAGTGATAATGTCTGTGATTACAAGTCGAATTGTGGTTTTGAAATAGTCCTTTTACCCATCCAAAGTCCTTCACCGTTAATAGCTAATTTTACCTTTATAAATCTGCATATGTATACCATCATTTGCAAGTATCAGATCTATGAGTTATTTCGTAATTGATGTATTTTGCTTAAGAAACTTTTTGATTTGTTGTGATTTGGAATATTTATATATTTTATTGCCAACACGAAATAAACATTTGGCGACAACCTATGCTGTGAGTGTTGTACCACATGCAGTGTCTAATCCTCGGACCTCGCCTTTTCAGAACTACTAAATTTTTTAATACTAAAACACCTTTTTCTTCCTCCTTTGGACTACATCCTTGCACAGTTCAGAAGAAGAGTAGAGTAAGAAAAGGGGAATGAAGAAACAAGAACTTGGTGAAGTTGGGGTTAATGTTGATGGCAATTAATCTTGTCTATGAGCTTCCAACATATTAAAACATTTATTAAATGGAATACTAGACACTCCTATTATGCAAGCCTCGGTCATACACGATATTCACTGTTATTCAACCGACATCCAGTTTCTAGGTTGTCATTAAATTGGTAGAAACAGTGTGTGTCATGTATTAGCAGTCATCTCTCTCTCTCTCTCTCTCTCTCTCTCTTTCCTTTATTATCTTTGCCTGCTAGATTTTATTTTCATGAAAATGATTATATTCTCCAGGTCATAGTAGCGACAAATATTGCGGAGACCAGTATTACGATCGATGATGTGGTATATGTTATTGACTGTGGCAAGCATAAGGAGAATCGCTATAATCCGCAAAAGGTAAGGTTTCTTATTCATGAACTTCCAGTGGAATTAAGAATGTCAGTAGTACTTGTTCTGCTCTTTATGACCCCAAACATAGATAAAACTTAATTTTTGACTCGCTTACAGTTAGTTCCTATCAAAAACATCCTAACAAAAATAAAAGGTCAAATTGACCGGATCGTGCAGGAACAAGATTCTCTGCACTAAACCAACTTCCTAAGGGGGGGGGGCTTGGGGGTGAAACTAAAATATTGGAACTTTTTTTTTGGAAATGTTACACCCATTTTGAGATGGGTGAACTTTTGCTTATTTCAGTTATATCGCTTTTATGTATTTTATCGGTTTGGCAATATACAACTCCTCTAGTTATCTATCTATCATTAAGTAAAAGCTGAAGTGCATAGAGCACTTTCCCGCCCAAACACCCCTTTAGCCAGAATAGTGACCACATACGATTACCTCATGCTTTCAGTCCCAATGTAATAAATGCAACTCACATTACCAATTTCTTAATTGTCTCTTAAATGTCATTGGAACATTCACATTCACTTCCACTCATTATTCATCATTTTTCTCTCTTACCCACTACCCCATCCATTACCCACTACCCCATCCATGCCTCTTCTACCTTAAGGCTCTTCTCTTCTCTTCAACTCACTATTTACTTTCTAAATATAAATTTATATGCTCACAAAAGAAAATTAATGATTAATTTATTCAATTTATATGCTCACAAAAGAAAATTAATGATTAATTTATTTTTTACAGTAATTTATAATTATTTAATGTAACTAGTAATCAATGGCAAGTAATAACACTAAAAAACTGTTAAAAACCATACATATGTTGATTGGAAAAATGAAAGAAAGAAGGAAAAAAGTCAAATGTACACTTTCCTATACCCTCCCACTTGCCTGTAAGTTGTAACCCCCTCCCACTTCCCCATAATCCCCTCCCCTCCATTCCCACCTTCCCATAAAAAAAGAAAAAGTCTCATCCATAAATCTTGGATGAATCCATTCCAAATTTCTCTTTTTCTAAATTTCAAATAAACAAAAAAATTTAAATTAAATATGCTAGAAGAAATAATAAAAAAAGAAGCGAAACAATATTAAATACATGAGGTAAAAGAACATAATTTGTTTTTAAATTTTAAATACATAATTTTTATCGGTCGAGAGAAAAAACAATATTTTTTTTCGAATAATATAAAATTCATATTATTTTCAAAAGTAATTTGTAACTGCTCAAAAAATTAATTTAATTTATAATCATTTTTTTCTTTAACAACAATCTATAATAAATTTTGAACAAACAACCAATTATTTAAAAAAATAACAAATCAACCTATACTTAATTCTTTTAAACCCCAAACTATAAGTATTAGTTTTTGACGAAAATCTATAATTAGATATTTCCTTTCAACAAAAGGATCTTCAAATAATTAATAGGCTTATTAGTTATCACCCTAACAAAATTATCTTAAAACATTATTACTAAGGGAACTGAAGAATCTTTTGTTTGATTCAAGAGAGATGGTAGATTTTGTGAAATATTCAATTAAAATTATTAAGATTGTATAGTGTAAGGAGGCTGGTGTCAATAATGAGATAATATAGTAAATAATTTGAGTCAAAATTGAAATATTAATGATACAAATAATTAATTGAGGTAATTAGCAACAAGCTTATTAATATTTATGTGTATATACTATATATATATGTATATATATATATATATCTTTATATATATTTATATGCATTTGTATATATAAATATTTATACAGTATATAAATATATATTCCCTCCGTCCCATTACAATTCACTCACTTACTATTCACGCGTAGATTAAGGAAAAAAATAATGATATAAATGTTGTGAGTGTAAAAGTAAAATAGGAGAGAGAATGAGTGGAGTAAATAGTAAATTATAATGGTGTTGTGAGTATTAAAATAATGTAGGAGAGAGAATGAGTGGAGGGAATAGTGATAAAAACTTTCCATTTTAGGAAGTGTGTGATTTGTAGTGGGACGCCCAAAAAGGAAAGTGTGTGATTTGTAATGGGACGGAGGGAGTATATTTATACATGTATATAAGAATATAAAAGTTTATATTTATATGCATTTGTATATATAAATATTTATACAGTATATAAATATATATATTTATACATGTATATAAGAATATAAAAGTTTATATAGTTATAAAAAGAAACATTATAGGGGGCACAAAATGTTAATTTTTCAGTGGAAAAACTAAATATTCAACATCTACCTTGCTCATGGAAATTAATCACTTTGTATACTATATATAATTTATTTTATTTGTTTTTGTAAGAAAAACTAAAATTACATTATTGTTGTTTTAAACCCCGCAGTTTAAAAATATACTCCTTCCGTCCCACTTAAATTACGTTTTTGGTTAACTTGATTACACTTTGACCAATAATTTATATAAAAAATAATTATTCTAATGAAAATCTAAAAATTGTTATTAAGAATATTATTAATTGTGAAAAAAAGGGCAGCCCGGTGCACCAAAGCATCCCGCGTAGCGAGGGTCCGGGGAAGGGTCCAGACCACAAGGGTGAAATGTAGGCAAACCTTACCTTACCCTGCATAAATCATTATTTTATGTTCAAATTATTGGTTCAAGTGCAATTAAGTTGACCAAAAGTGTAATAGTAATCGAGACGGAGGGAGTATAAGAATATAAATTACATACTTAACAATATACTTTTGTTGGAAATAAATGTTTTTAAATTACATTTTCTTAAATCAGTTTTTATTCATATAAAAATTTTCTTTATTCTTTTTAGTTAATTTGTCAAACTTATTTGTTCGTACGTTTAACGCACGAGTGTATCGCTAGTTTTAGGCAAAAGTCAGAGATAAGTTGATTGCTAATAGTGACAAACTTTATGCATTCTGTACCTTAAAGGTTCTTATCTGAAGATGAATATCTCAACTTATTTATGAAAAATTCGGATCCAGTAAGAGAAAATGCTAAGCTTGTCATATTTTAAAATCAATACAAGCAGCAGGATGAGGTTCGGAAAGGAGTTAGCCTATTAAGGAGTATATAAGATACAATGCTTACAGAGACGTGGATTTTTTTTATTTTTTTTTTTTATTTTTTTTTTTTTTTGTTTATTGTGGTTTATACTGATAGAGAGGAATGCCAGAAATTTCCACTGAAGATTGTTGTGTATTATCCTTCTAAAGGAGAGACTTCAGTTTCTTGTATCGTTGTGGACATCGGCTTTGGGTGCATGTCGAGGTTTACCTGTTGCAGATTTGTGTAGGGATTGGAGGTCTGCTCTTCATTTAGTGGTTTTTGTTTGGGATCTCTTAGTTTTTGGTCTTCACGGATTTTTCTATTGTACTCTTTTTTTATATCTTTTTTATTTATAACTTCTTTCTTTGTTTTTTTCCCGTAGAGGACATCTGTCCTCCAGTGATTCTATTATTTCAATTTTTCCTTCTAATAATATTTTTCTTTTATCAAAAAGTAAAATAAATTATTATGATAACATGCTAAGAAAATATTATCAATAGTGGTCACTTAGCGAGTGAAAGAAGATGTGAAAGATTGGTTATTCCACTGAACTAGTGTGGATATAGATCCTGCCTTCATAGTTTTTTAACTCTGTATTGACATCGCTTATCATCATAAATTTACACTCCCTATGTCCCGGAATAAATGTCGCACTTTCCATTTTGGTTCGTCCCAAACTAATTGTCGCATATCCAAATAAGGAAAGTAACTTAGTGCAATTGTATCATTGTACAAGTTAGTAAAACACCTTCCTTAAAACGTTGACATGTCAACTGCGACATTTATTCTGGGACGGAGGGAGTACTTTTCTTCAGTTTATTTGCATAATCCTCTAAGTGTATTTACTTGTGGACACTAGAAATTGTCAAGCATGGTTGAAGATTGGATATCTCGAGCAAATGCCAAGCAACGGCGTGGAAGAGCTGGGCGTGTAAAACCAGGAATCTGCTTCTGCTTGTATACACGTCACAGATTTGAAAAGATCATGCGGCCATTTCAGGTACAGTAAATTTGGAATTTTTTTTATTACCTGAGTTTCTGTTTTTATTATTTCAGGAACTAATGACCATTATAACAATTACGGTCCCTAAATTTTGATGTATTAACTTAAAATCTGAAGCTACCTGAGATGCTGCGGATGCCATTAGTAGAATTGTGCTTACAGATCAAATTGCTTTCCCTTGGTCGCATAAAGCCATTTTTATTGGAGGTATTTTGAATCTTCAGTAAGAGAGAATGTACTTAAATATCTTGGTTGCAGGTTTATCTTCTCTGTTCTCAATTTTTGCAAACTTATGTATCACAGGCCCTTGAACCTCCATCAGAGGAGGCCATCACCACTGCAATTTCATTGTTATATGAGGTACTGTATGATGCTATTGAAGCTTGGCTTCTGCATACACCACCATCTAAAAGCTACTTTATTATGCATGTTATTTTAGCTTGTCGGTATCTAATGGTGCAATGATTTAGGTTGGTGCCATAGAAGGAGATGAAGAGTTGACCCCTCTTGGGTATCATTTGGCAAAACTCCCAGTTGATGTTTTAATCGGAAAGGTGTGTACTAAAACACTTAGTCAATAGTAAATGTTAATTATTGCTCTGGATTCATGTTCTCTTCTGACAATGTTTTGTCTTTTGTGCTTGTTATGGTTATTGTTTTGGATAATTTTGAGAAGATCTCTCATAATACTAATAGTGCATACTAGGCCATTGTATATTCGGATACGCTAGTCCATTGGCTGCTTGAAATTTTGTATGTTGACCTGGGGGCAAGTTGGTGGGTCTGTTGGGGAAATCTATAGGAGTGCGCATCAACCCGTTGGCTAAGTTGGTGTCATTGGTCAATAGGAAGAAGAAGAATAGAGGGGTTAGAGCAATGCTTAGGTTGATGTGCTTTGTTAATTATTGTTAGCTGTGAGCTCGGAGAGGTGGTGGTATTGGATCTTTAGTATTGTTGGGAGGAGCTAGAGTTGTTAGTAATTTCAGAAATGTATTTTCTCTTCTTGCACCTCTCCCTTGGCGAACAGAAGGAAAGCGGTACACCCAATTAACTCATTCTTGATATTCTGGATTTACCCAAGTGTTTCTGCCGTACCAATCACTTGTTTGGCGTATTAGGTGAAGTTTAGTTTATATTCCAAACCAGCTCACTGTCAAAATTTTGAAACTACTTGTGGGACCATGACCTTCCAGGCAAAAGCATCCTACCATTTTCAGGCTATAAAAGCCCTGATTCAATACTTTACTGTCACTAATAGTTGGGATCTCGGAATGAAACTGGGAAAATATGATTGCATATATCTCAACTAGTTCCCATTCTTTAAAATCCGAAATGGTACAACAGTACAACACTGCTACCATCCTCCCAGTATGTTTCAATCCAGTAGACAAACGACATTCTCGGCGATTCAAATTATGTTACAATGCTCTTGTTTTGTGGGGTTAACGTTGCATTACTGGAAATAGTATTCTGTGTTCCAATCTTATTAAGTTTACCTCTGAACTGCAGATGATGTTATATGGTGGAATATTTGGATGCTTATCACCTATACTTTCTATCGCTGCATTTTTAAGCTATAAATCACCATTTATATATCCAAAGGATGAGGTTCTATTCTTTCCCTTGGTTCTGTTTCTCTTTGTCTTTCTTTAATTGAGTGCTGAGGAATTACTGTGAACTTTAAATGTATTGCAGAGGCAAACTGTAGAAAGAGCAAAGGTGGCTCTCTTGACTGATAAGCTTAGTGGTGTGAGTGATCTGAATGATGGTAACCGGCAGTCAGACCATTTGGTGATGATGATTGCGTATAAGAAGTGGGAAAAGATTCTTCGGGAGGTTAAGCCTTACAGAATTTCTCAAAAGTTTATCTTAATCATTTGTGTATTCAATGAATTTCACCTCTATATTTGGTTACTAGATGAATTATGAAATTCTGTATTAGAGGTAACTGAACAATCGAGTATATTTTATCCAGTCTCATTGTATCATGTTGAGTTGGTCCAAGAGATCTCTTTTAGTACCTGATTGTGATTGAATTTAATTATGTCTCTCTACATTTTTCATCACCTCGACTGCTGTGTTTGAGGTATTTTATCTACTCCAATATAATTTGCAAGGGCTGTAGGGATTATCTTCATTTTTTTTTTGTTGCCTGCAAAGACCAACTGAAATGCCTTCAACTGATTCCCACATCTGCTAATCATCAACTTGTATGTTATTCAGGGTACATCTTTTTTGCAACATCATTATGCAATTGTATGGCAATCCTTATTACTGGATATATGGTTGGAGGTCCTACCAACCAATCACATGCATGGCCATTTCATTATCTAAGCATTCAAGCATTATGTGCCTTGGAATAGCACTACATTGGACCATCTCTCACATCCGAGAAGACTTAGCTTCATAGAACCTTGAATGTTTTGTGGGTGTCAAACAATATAAGATAGCTGTATGTGTAGAGTTCTTTTCTTGCTTATTTAAGCAATTTCTTTCTTGCAGAACGGACTAAAGGCTGCAGAAAGTTTTTGCAGTTCCTATTACCTAAGCAGCTCAGTTATGTATATGATAAGGTATATTTCTATCCCTACGAATATTTAACAGAGTTCTTGAATGTAAGAGGGAATCTACCTGTTCATGTGTACTATTATCAAGCAGAAGAAAATTATGTATTCATTTAAATGTCACCACTCAGTAACTTGAGTACCCGACCGGGGACCTAGGAATTAGGATGATTCCCACCATCTGCACTTTATGAAGCATCTAATTGAATCGCATCATCTTTGAGTTTGGTTGTTTGTTTAATATGTTATACTTAACTCTATACTGTTGTAAGTTATTGGAATATATATAATAAGATGTCCTTAACATTTACGATTATGTGCCAGAAGGGGAGAGCTATTGTACAAAAACTCTCTGAATACTTTTCTCTAATGAGTGTGCTGATGTGTTAGGGACATGCGAACACAATTTGGAACGTTATTGGCGGACATTGGGCTCATCGAGCTTCCCAAAAACTATCAGGTGTTCCTGCAGCAGATATCAATTAGACATTTACTATCTTGAAAGTTTGATATTCTCTTCCTACAAGATGCATTTTTTTTTCTCTTTATGGAACTTCTCTTTCTCCAAAAAATAAAATAAAAATGTAGTAGGACTTTTCACTTCACTCGAGAACCCGACACGACACAGACATGGGTGTTGCAGTTGGAAAACGCCGTTTAATTTAAAATCATAGTCTGTATAGATCTTTGACTAGTTTGCCCACCCATATCTATACCCATACTGGATTGGTATCCAAGTCTTTGTGATGGGTTATGATACCATATGCTTAGGTAGCTGAAGTCAAGTCTAATCCAAAGTTTCAGATTAATCTTTCAATGCTGATTTAGCTTGAATTATATGTCTTCTAGTGAATAGAGTGGGACAATTAAGATTACCAACTACCAGAAACAAATGGCTAATTTTCTTATTTTCTTTTTCGTGAACAGTCCATGGTATTTGGAACGTTGAATTGTTGAGTATTTAAAGAAGTGTTCCAAGCAAAAACAAACTTGTTTATCTGGCTTGATATAAATACTTTCTGACGTGTCTTTGCTTATATTTTGATTTGCAAAACGGTAAGCTCTAGTAAATCATGCCATCATTTTGTAACCAGACTTTTTTATATCGGTCTTCATATAGTCTAGTACTCCCTTTGTCCAAAAATAATGGAGTAGTCCTGTACTAACTTTACAAGGGTTTATGAAACTATTTGAATTTATGAACATTTCTTTTGTTATCCCAAACTTATCCTCAGGTAGTGTCAAATCAGCGGACCCATTTTCTCTCATATCTAAAAAGGGTACTTTAGACAATTGATTTCAAAATTTTCCAAAAATAAAAGTAAATAGGACTATTATTTTGTTTGAAGGGACTAGTATCATCATATTTTTCTCTTATTAGGATACTATATTCCACATGAAACTATATCAAAATCCATTTGTCTATCATGTCACTCGCGCTTTAACCTTTTTCTTACACATTTTCTGTTTCTGGGAATATCACACATTGATACACGGTGTTTGCATTATCATGCATTCATTTAAAACATTACTGTTGTCTCATTTAGTTTGCTCTGCTTCAAATTTCATTACAAGTATGATGTGAAAACAAAATTGAAGTTTTGAATACATTCTGTGATAATTTTATTGATCAAAGTTGTACAATATATAGGGGTAGAGTATCTCCACTATCCCTCAATCAAAGGGAAATCACTCATTCTAAGGGAATTAGTTTCCTAATTATCTACAGGAAATCAGCCTACCAAATATAAAAAATCTTCCTACCAAAATTACTTGAAACCAGAGAATATCCTATTTTATTTTCCAAGACTCCCCCTCAAGTTGGTGAGTGCATGAACTGACTAACAACACTCACACTAAATGCAATATCTGGGTGGGTAAGAGATAAGTATATCAACTTTCCTACAAGGTGCTGGTATCTCTCTTGGTCAACCGGAGGATCATTCTCAGTTATCTTGGTTCTCCAGTTTCGTTCCAAAGAAGTGCTTGCAGGCTTGCATCCAAGTTTTCCTGCATCCTTTAAGAGGTCTAGAGTGTACTTCCGTTGAGAAATATAAATTCCTTGCTTACTCCTAGCAACTTCCATGCCAAGAAAATATTGTAGCCTTCCTAGATCTTTCACTTGAAATTCAGCCAGCAGTTTCTTTTTCAAGCTTTCAATCTCATGCACATCATCCCTTGTAATTACCATATCATCAACATATACTATAAGGATTGAAATCTTACCATCACTCGAGTGTCTCACAAATAAACTATGGTCAGCTTGTCCTTGCTTATGCCCGAATTGTTTCATTGTTGTGCTGAATCGAGTGAACCATTCTCGTGAGAACTGTTATAACCCGTACAGTGACTTTTTTAATTTGCACACTTTATCACTTCCTCCTTTATGCTCAAAACCTGGAGGGAATTTCATGTACACATCTTCCTCCAATGTTCCATTCAGGAATGCATTCTTTAAGATGGTATAATTCCCGATCCAAAATTTGCTGCAAAAGTGATAAGAACCCGAATGGAATTTAGTTTTGCCATAGAAGCAAACTTTTCTTCATAGTCAATTCCATAAGTCTGCGTGTAGCCCTGCGCAACTAATCTGGCTTTATATCTCTCAATTTTTTGCATCTGCACCTACCTTGATTGAGAATATCCATTTACACCCAATCAACTTCTTCCCCTCAGGAATTTTGGCAAACTCCCATGTATGTTTTCCTCAAGTGCATTCATTTCCTCCATAACTGTATTTCTCCACTTTGGTTCACTTAGTGCTTCATGAACATTTTTAGGGATCACCTCACTATCAACTCGTGAGATAAAAGCCTTGTATTTGGAAGACAACTTGCAGTATGCGACAAATTTGGACAATGGATGCTCAGAACATGTCCTAACTCCTTTTCTAATAGCAATAGGGAGATCATTATCATTAATTGAAATAGTACCTTGTGGAATTTCAGCAGCAATCTCTGGTGTTGATGGTTGGCAGTGATGAGGAATGCTTGGCCTTGTCCTTCTAGAATACACACGGAGGGGAGAAATAGCTGCGAATTGCGGCTCTCCCCCTGGATTAGTTGTTGGGACAGACTATCTCATGTGTTTGGTGTAGTTGAGGAGACAAAGGAACAAGAGAGCTAGACTCGGGCAATGAAATAGGGAGAAAGATTGATGATTCCTAATGACTGTCTTCACTAGAAGTCCCACCTTGAAGAGATGGAATGTGATAAAGGCTTTGTGTTTCAAAGAAGGTAACATCATAAGAGACAGAACCTCTTGGAAGATGGAGAATAACATTTGTAACCCTTTTGTGTAGGTGAGTATCCCAAGAAAATACATTTCAGTGCTTTAGGATCCAATTTTCCTCGAGATGGAATAATATTATGAACAAATACTACACAACCAAAATACGAGGAAGAGAGTTTATGACTCTAATGAGGGGAAACAATTTCTGAAGGCATGCTATCGGTGTGAAAACTTCAGAACTTTAGGAGGAAGCCTATTAATCAGGTAGGCAGAGGTAAGAATGGCTTCTCCCCAAAAAGAGTTAGGCACATGGTTATTGAACATAATTGTCCGAGACATTTCAAGAAGATGACGATCTTTTCTCTCAGCTACTCCATTTTGTTGAGGGGTCTTTGTGCAAGATGATTGGTGGAAGATTCCATGGGCATTTCGGTAATCTGTGATTTCATGAGCAAATACTCTCCAACATTGCCGGTTCTAAGGATTTTGATTTAGGAGTTGAACAGATTCTCAACAAGTTTATGAAATTGCTTGAATATATTTCCAGCCTCGGGCTTATGCTTAAACAAATATACCCAACAAGCACGAGAGTGATCATCTATAAATGTGATAAACCATCGAGACCCAGTAATGTTTGGAGTGCGAGAGGGTCCCATACGTCACTGTGAATTGTTGTAAAAGGCTGAGAAGGTTTATAGGCATTTTGTGGGTAATTGTTTCGAGTCTGTTTAGTAAGAACACAACTTTCACATTTAAAATGAGAACACTTTTTATTGATGAACAACTTTGGGTACAAGCGACGCAAGTAATCAAAAGTAAGATGACCTAAACGTTTGTGCCACAAGAAAACATCTGAGTCTGATACACTTGAAAGAGAAATGTGATTTTGAATAGGAGACTTGAAAGGAGAACCAGTAAAATAGTAGATGCCGAAGACTGCTCCTGAAATTCACAATGAGTAGGAAAAAAGGTTACTATGTTATCGGACTAGCAGAAAGGAGATTATAATGAAGATTAGGCACATATAATACTGAATTCAACTTTAGATCACAATAAGAAACACTCCCGATCCCAGTCACACAAGATAGTTTTCCATCAGCGAACGTGATTGTGAGAGAACGGTTGCTCGGTTTGTAATCTCTTAATTTTTTCAGAGATCCAGTCATGTGATCTGAAGCACCTGTATCGACAATCCAACCTTCACAAGTCTCTGTTGATAAAAAAGATGACATGTTTTTACCTTGATGAGTCTCAGTAGCAATAGAGGGATTTTTGTTCGCTGGAGATGATACAGGGTGCAACAGTGTCCTCAAAACATCCATTTGTTTTGCTGTGAATGCCCTAGCTGCAGCAATTGTTTCACCTTTTCCTGTTGTAGTGGCAGCAACATGAGCAGAAGATGTTTGGAGACGCTGACTTCGAGGAATCCAATCTGATGGCTTTCCATGGATATCCCAACATGTATCCAGCGAATGATATGGCTTATTGCAATGATCGCACCAGAGTTTTGTATTTTTGGACTTGGTGTTGGATGGCTTAGTCAATTCTCGTCTTTGAGCAGCAAGGGCTGAACCATGGTGAGTTTCAGCACTAATTTGTGGCTGTAACATCACCCTTTTCCGGCTTTTCTCACGCCTAACTTCTGCAAATACTTCTCGGGTGGGATGCAGAGGCTTAGCCCCAAGAATTCTGCCTCTAACTTCATCTAGATCCTTGTTCAGGCCTTGAAGAAAATAAAAAATTCGATCTTTTTCGAGCATCTTTGCATAAGTCGTACCATCTTTGGTACAAGACCAATACTGTAATATAAATCCATTTTCTGCCATAATTCAGTCAATGCATTATAATAATCAGTTACTGACCTTCCCCCTCGGTTGGTTTCGAAGAGTGGATCGAATCTCAAAGCACTGCGATGCATTTTCGAGATCCGAGTACATTTCCTGAACGTCATTCCAGATCTCCTGGGCTGTATTGTGAAACAGGTAGGTTCACCCAATATTTGGATTCATGGAGCTGATTAACCATGTCATCACGATTGAGTTTTCTTCATCCCAAACCTTGTAGCGAAGATCATTTTTAGACTCTGGAGCCTTAGTCTCACCGGTAAGGTAGCCTGTTTTTCCTTTCCATTTGATCACGAGACGAACAGATTGAAACCATTCACGAAAATTTAATCCGTTCAATTTGTGTTGGGTGATCTGGAGAGAATGACTTATTTCAGAAGACTGCTGGATATCTGAACGCTGAGCAACAGAAGAAGATTCTACAACCATATTTATCAGTTGGAGAAAAAATGGATATAGACTAGAAACAAAGATCTCCCTTTTTCTGGAAACAATGAAACCAAAAAAGGAACGACAAAAAAAGAGACTCCAATTGGGGAAGAAGTTAATCGGAAAAAACAAATGCGGAAATTATTTAGAGCCAACTAAGATCGTTGGGCTCCGATACCATGAAAACGGAATTGAAGTTTTGAATACATTCTGTGATAATTTTATTGATCAGAATTGTACAATATATAGGGGTAGAGTATCTACACTATCGCTCAATCGAAGGGAAATCACTCATTCTGAGGGAATTAGTTTCCTAATTATCTGCAGGAAATCAGCCTACCAAATAAAAAAAAATCTTCCTACAAAAATTACATGAAACCAGAGATTATCCTATTTTATTTTCCAACATGATGCGCGTATGAGAACACTGTACGAGAAACCAATGATAAGTTTTGTCTATAGTATATACAACGGTCTTTAGCAGTTAATGGTCAAGTGGGTATGCTTTCGGATTCTTCTGTGGTGATTTCGGTAAGAAACCCTGGTTCTAGGTAATCAGCATTGTGTTTTGTGCTATCTACAGTTATTAGTCGTTAATTTATACCCACCAATTGCAATAGTCTGTGTTTTCCACTCTGCAATTGTTAACTTATGTCTTGTTTTGATTTTGGACAAAATTCTCTATTTGGTATTTTGAGGGTTCTAACTGCAAGTAATTTTGGTTCAATCAGATTGGAGGTAAATCGAAAGGAAAACTTGATACTTGGTTTTCCGATACTTCACAAGCATTTAATGTCTATTCAGATCACTCTTCAGTTGTGAAGGTAAGGATCAATATCTTGTGGTATCATTATTCTTTTAAATGCTTGACTAGGATAATCTTTATTGTTTCATGTGACTTTATGGATAGTGGATACTATAAAGAAGCTTAGTGATTCTATGGTGATATGCACTTCCATTCTTTCTTTTCACTTCTTTGAGAGTGCATGATTTGACGAGATATTATAAACTAGTTAACAAAATAGGGAATGTAAGATATTGTATATATGATAATGTATTATGGAGGTGGAAATCAACTGCTAAGTTAGATGCCTGACAAGCTTTAATTCATACCATGACTTCATACGGTCTTTCAGGGAAGAAAGCTGAGCAGATGAAAATTAAGTGTAATAAGTCCTGTGGATATGGTTCTTTGTGCAATAATTATATGTTGAAAGTAGTACACATCCCACTGTATAGTATAGGCCTGACGAGCCTTAACTCCTACTGCACTTCATACCGTCTTTGAGAGATGAAAATGCTGAGATTCTCTGTTAAGCTGAGCACATCAAAGTCAAGTCTAAGCATTCCTGTGGGCATGGCTCTTCATGCAATAATCCTATGCTAGTAGTAGTACTCATTTCATTCTAGTTGGCTATCATAGTGTTAACCTTGATCCGTTACTTATGACACGGGTTGTGCATAAATATAAGGACCATGAATTGATAAGGCCAGGGTGTTATATCCCAGCTTTTATTCTCATGGAATACTGAATGATAAATTGGAACTCTTTTTTGTCTGCACAACACTGAACTAGAAAAATCTTTTCTCAATAAAAATACATATTTTAAATTATACCGCAAATTCGGCCTGATTGCCCGTGACTCTTTCTTTTCAAGTCAGTGCATACACCAGCACCAGAGAACATATCAATATTGTATGGACAGTGTAAACTGAAAACTAGTAATTAACCATATAGCTGAGTATATTTGCCTATTTTTCTGTAAAACATATTCAATGTTGTTTAACATATTGGATTTATGTCTTCCCTTTTCATCATCTCATAAGTTTCTTTGATCTTCATGAAGATTTGACTTAGTGGTTGAGAAAGAAAAAATTCTTTATTCACCCTTGGTTTACGGTACAGACCTCCAAGGCTCTATGAAATACAGTATTATATTTTTTTTGGGTTAAATAAATCCCAATAATAACAGCTTTCTGGTGTCTTGACATGCTTTCCAGTGACCTGTTTACTTAAGGACTGTAATGATCTCCTTGTTTCTTATTATTGGTATTCAAATTTCCTGTGCAGGCACTACTATGTGCTGGTTTATATCCCAATGTAGCTGCTATGGAGGAAGGCATTACTGATAAGGCCCTTGGTAGTCTTAGACGGTCAGCAAGTTTTGCTACGAATCCTGTCTGGTACGATGGAAAAAGAGAGGTTCACGTGCATCCTTCTTCTGTCAATAGTAGCTCAAAATCTTTTCAGTACCCATTTCTTGTCTTCCTTGAAAAGGTTTGCACTCTCCTGATATTCAAGCTCCTTTCCGTTGGCCATTATGTTTTCAAAACAATTTTTCAGCATTTATAACTGCTTTCTTTGATTTATCTTTTGATACTACTTCATAGGAAGAGTTGTAATGATACATGTTGTGGGATGCCATTCTTGCTAGTAGTTGAGTTTACAGTCAAAGTACAATGCAAGTGTGGGACAAACCCCTTGGTGTTAAAAATAATATACTCCCTCCGTCCCAGCAGCTTAATGTGCACAGTTACTGTTCATTTGGTCAACTCAATTGAACTTTAACCATAATTTTATGTAAATCTAGATATTTCTATGCAATTCTAAATATTGTTATTGTTTTGCCGTTAGGAATACTATCAATAACAATAATTAGAACTGCATAGAGATATCTAGATATTCATGAAATTATGGTCAAAGATTGATTCAGTTGACCAAAAAAGTCAAACTATGCACAATGATCTGGGACGGAGGGAGCATGTGTTATATCCCGAAGCAAAGCTCTCTATATGTGGGCATTTCATTTCAGCAACCCTGGAAAGAAATTTAAACAAGTTGGTTTCAGTACGTAACCGAAATCATTTTTATGGAGGAAAAATAATGGGGTGTGTGTGAGGTAAGTCCTTCTTGGGAAAATGCCATAAGGAACAAGAATCTAGCACGCAGAGAAGCTAAAACAATAAAGTCAGCCAATCTCCTTAAAAAGTTTGAGAGAATTGCCTGTAGAGGCACCAACTACCTTGGACCAACGAGATGCCTCTTGGACGCTCAGACCCAGTTTCAGTGCAAATATGGCTGCTGATTCCAGAAGAATTTGAACTTCCCTTTCATTTCAAGTACACCAAAGTTCAAGAAAGCTTGATGTCTTCTACGCATTGCTTTCCTCTCTGCGTCCAAGAGAAGCGGCAAGGTCTCCCTTATCCATTGCGATTAGTTCTCTTTTCCGGGCAGTGTGGCAACTATTATAAAGCCTTCTAAGCTTGTTATCTTCATCCACTGAACTCAGATTTATTTTGGATAAACTTGCATGTAGTAGAACATAACTAGATTACAAGAAGATTGATGAGAATTAAGGAAGGCTAACAAAAGGAAGAAAAGCTAATCCTCTAGATACAAAGACTTCTAATCTCTGAATAACTGAGAGGGGAGCCCATTCACTGATACTTATAGAGAAGGAAAATGAACGACTATAACTAATAGAGGCTCAATGACAAGCTCTGACTTGTAAATGTCTAGGGGGTTCTGCATTCAAATGAACCATGAAACCCTGAAACCATTGTAATAACAAACTTTTATCTCCTTTCTTAAACCTCAATATTCAGAGAGACAAAATAGGACCAAATCCTAGTTCATCTGCCATCTGAAAAGCTGGTGCCAAGGATACCAGGCACCTTTACAATGAAGAAACAAGTCATCTTGACCCTCGAAAAACTGATCATCGCATACCTACCCGGGGAGATCTTTTTGTAAGGTTGGTGACAATTAAAATCCTCTTGAACCTTAATTTTGTAAGTGCAAAGAACTTAAAAGGATTTGTCTTTAGATTTTCCTTATCTCTTCATAATATAGTGAAATTGTACTCATTTTCACCCACATTGTGTGTCTTCTTTTTGCTCCACTCCCAACTGAGGATTCAGTTTGTAGAATTGGAATAACTTATGTCCCACGCTTCCAACCCACCCCTACATAGCTGAAGAAAATCTCCAACTTTTTTAGCTTTTGGATTTGATAGGCCTATCCTCTCCACATGAGGTATGCAATGAGGGTATTTTGGGAAGAACAGACAAATTGTGATGCTTTATAACTGTATACTCACTCCTCAGTAGGTGTTCGCACCCATTTTGGGATGGAGGGAAAGCTGGAGTTTTTTCATTCTAGATTTTGGATTTTAAAGTCTGATGGATGGTATAAAGGAACTCCTCTACTTTTCAATATTGCTGTAAAGAGCATTTTAAAAAGTCTTATCATTTGAGTATCTATAAGCAACTCTTGGGCCTTTTTTTCTTTTCTTTTTTTTTTTTTCATTTAGCTTCTGTGTATCTGAGTAATTATATTATTTCAGGTTGAAACGAGCAAGGTTTTTCTGCGTGATACTACTATCATCTCTCCATACTCTATTTTGCTGTTTGGTGGCTCTATGAGCATTCAACACCAGGTACTGTTCCTTTCATTTTTCAAAGCCACTCATGTTCATTTTAGATGCTTTCAATTGTGTGATCGAAATTTGCATGTCATCTAGTTGTTTCCTGATTTTAGATATCGCTTCTGTTATAATCTGAAAATGGCTGGAGGCAGGTGGTGTCTAGCTGCAAGATTGTGCATTGACCTGCGTCAGGGTGTTTAAGAAAACATGTCAGTGTAGCTAAATGTATCATTTAATGTAATAATTTTTCTCATAAAAAAGGAATAGTAATTGTGGATTGGTTGATCCTATATTTTAACGTAGGTGATAGTTTTGTGAATGCAGACTTCCGTTTACAATTTATACATGCATACATACATACAACGTCCATATATGAGCGGGGATAATCTGTTAGTCCACTTGTTTTATCTAGTTCCTTTTGTTTATTGTGCTCTTCTAATGCAGCGGCTGTACCTGATTCATTTGTAGGATGGTATTGTCACTGTCGATGGTTGGCTGAAAATGGCTGCACCAGCTCAGACTGCTGTCCTCTTTAAAGAGCTCCGCTCAACTCTACATTCTACTCTGCAGGATCTTATTAGGAAGCCACAGGTAAATTGAATACGACCGAAGCGTGAACTTGGATATGCCTGTTCTTTTTTTCTTTCTTTTTTTTGGTCTCCCATTCTTAGTTGTAAATGGATAATTGGAAGATAGTAAAGAAGCATGAACTAAAATAATTATATATGTTTCAAAGAAAGTTGACACTTTTTGGCTGTAAAATAGCCCAAGGAACTGCAGTTTGACTGGAATATAGCCAAACCACATTGGCCCCTTGCGTATTACGTGGCATATAGTAATATAGGAAGGACTTGCTATAGGCTTATTTAACTACCAACTTCACGTGACATCCCCTATAGAAGATATTTACTCCCAGTGTGGGATTAACGATCATCATAGAGTTTCTGTCTGCCATAATTCTGTGGATATCATATAGTTGGCACCTCCACAAATGCATCAAAAGAGGTGTTACTTCATGGAAGTTCTACATTTCCATGGCAATCACATCCCACCCCCAAAAACATGCACATGACAAAGTAGTTTTATGCATTTCCACCTGAACTGAAGGCTGATACATTTCCCGTTGACTTCTTTGAATGGGGTACTCGGACCTTGTAAAGATTTTTTATTGCTAAAGCACGATATATATTGGGACCTTTGGTAAGAGCTTAAATTCTTGAATGAGTTGGTTAGTTGACATGGTACCTTGGTTTACTTTCTCCGGCCTTCTGTCTAACATTTTTCAATGACTTTAACTTTTTTAATGTGTTTGTTATTGAAGAATTATCATCGATACCGGGAGAATAACGTAACCATGTGTTTAGAGTATTTCACGAAAGGAAATGGTATATATGGTGTACGTGTATCCCTCTCCCCCTATTGAATTTTGAACTTTGAAATTTTAGACTTTCGGCAATGCAAATATGCAATTTTCCAGTTCTACCATTTTATCAGGCACGTATTCAATAGTATGTCATGTACCCAATGCTTAATTTATTGTATCAAACTTGTAAGTTAGTACTGTCTGTTTCTTCATTTCTTTTCCATTAACTTTTCTCCGTCTTAACTAGAATACTAGCTGTTGTGCCTTTCTGAATCTAGCAATAAAGTTGGCATACATTTACGCTTTTTCTTTTCTTTTTGCCCTCAGACTGCAACTATGGCTGATGATGCTGTCATCAAATCTATAGTCCATCTGCTCGTGGAAGAAGACAAACGCAAAAAATGATATACTGGATCACAGAGAATGGAGGATACAAATCTTTTGGGAAGCATTCTCTTGGTTTACTTACTCGCAAAGGCTAATTTATACAGCACAGGTGAAGATATATATTATCAATAATCCTTAAGCGAGAAACGCTACAATACTGAGGAATGGGCATCAGCTAACTGAATTCTTGAGGAAATATTTTCGGGATCATCTTGTAAGAAAGTATTCTGTCCATTGTTTTAAATTTTGATGGACATTTGAGAAAGTTGGGGTCAGGAAGGAAAGCACCCGCGCAGGGCCAAACCTGGTAGGGGCCAAATCTCAAGATGTATTAATGTGATATTTTACACTTGTTGCCTCTTTGATAATACATACTCTCTCCGTCCCAATAAGTGCTTCACCCTTTTGGGTGGGCACGCAAATTATGAAAATGGGAGGGAAAAAAAAATGTTGTAAGTGTAATTTGAAAATAGGAGAGAGAATCAGTGGAGGGAATAGTAAATTATAATGGTGTTGTCAGTATTAAAATAATGTAGGAGAGAGAATGAGTGGAGGAAATAGTAAAGATTCTTTGCCAAAAAAGGAAAGATGAAGCTTCTAACGGGACGCCCTTTTGGGTAATTAGTGAAGCTTTTATTGAGACGGAGGGAGTATTTTAAATAAATAAATCAAGATTAAAATCCTCCCCTTTACATACATTTTTAAGTAAGAAATTGGGGATCCCCATTCATAAAAACATAATCTTATTTATTTATTCATATTTTTATCGTAAATAATATAATACAGTATATCTTATTTACAATTTTTTGGGCCCTGTTATTTTCTTCTTCATATTTTTCAAATTTATTATAGGTAATTTTTCTTTTATAATTTTGTAGGGATCTTCGTATTCCCTCATTTATATTAGGCCAAAATACACCGTTTGGAAAGCCGTTTGGAAAGTCGGTTTGTTTCGTACTTAAACTTTTCAATTGTCCCACTTTGCACACCGGAACTAGCGAACTTTAAAAAAAACTAACGAAATTTATCATGTACATATCATGCGAGTGTTATTGTGGTCTTTAACCTCAAAAAGAGAAGGGTTTAATGTAAAATAACTAACCAAATAAATTATATATTAAATCACAAATATAAAATATATTATATCCATTTATTTAATTATAAATTTATTTATTTAAAAAATAAAAATAATAAAATAAATAAAACAAGAACTTTAACGTAATAAAAATAGTTTATTATAATTTTTTAATATAGGAGTATTATTATCATCTTTAGTTAGAAAAAAATAATATTATAATTTTAAAAATATAAATATTGTATTTTTATATTATAATATTAGTTTTTTTTAACTCAAGATGATAATAATAATAGATTCGAAAAATATAAAAAGATATTTTTATTACATTAAATTTCTTGTTTATATTTAATTATATTTATTTTTAAAATAAATAAAAAAATATTTTATAATATTTTTTATATTTTAAATTTAATAAATAATGTATTTCGTTAATTACTTTACATTAAGCCCTTCTTTTTTGAGGTTAAAGATTATAATAACCCTCAAATGATATACACATGAATAATTTCGTTAGTTTTTCTAACTTTCGTTAGTAGCGGAGTGCAAACTGAGACGATTTGAAAGTTTATGTGTCAAACAAACCGACTTCTAAACGGGAGTGCAAAGTGGCAATCAGTATATATTTTTGGGGAATAAATGTATTTTGGCCTTTATATTACTATCTCTCATACTTAGTTTCTTCACATTTTTAATATTTTTATTTACTCCCACAATCTCATAATTATGTTCTTATTTGAACATTTAAAAAAGTAATATTTTTTTTAATTTTTTTACGGATTTATTAAATTAATAACATGCAGTCTGTTATAACAATTATTTTGGACCAAGCTTAGATTAAAAAATATTTATTGTTAGTCTAGGAAAAATAATTCATCCGTCACATAAAAATACATTTTAATTTGTTAGCATTTTTAAATAGCATATTTTATTTGTTTATACATGGTTTATACAATGGTAAATTTTTACTATAGCTGATTTCATATTTAAAAATGCTTCATTCATTTTGTACGAACTGTAATGTTTATTATGGGACGAAGGTAATACTACTTTTATTTCTTAAGGGTTCGTTTAATATTGGATACATTAACTAATTTTAAGAAATATATTTGAGATTAAAGTAGCAATACATATATTTATTGAAAATACAAACAAATAAATATTTGTGACTTATAAGATTATAGAAACAGTAAAAAATAATAAGGAAGAAGAAAAAAGGGCATTGAAATTTAAGTGGAAGAAACGGAGGATTGCAATTACTATTCCTAAGGATTAGGTTTTGGGAGAAACTAGTTTCTCCCAGACATTATAAAAAATCTTGTTTTAAAAATTGAAACAAAGGCATGTACAATTTTTTTTTAAATAAAAAACAAGACTTTTTATAATATTTGGGAAAACTAGGTTCCCCCAAAATTTTCTGTTCCTAAGACCTACTAGTAATTAGAGGTGAGTCATCAGTCAAATCCTAAAAAAAAATAAAAAACCTTAAATGAATCTATACTATACTAAAAATACTTAAATACATGACATGCCAAAAATGATAAAATGGCGCTAAAAAACGTAAACATCAATCAATGGGCTGAAATTGGAAACTCAGAACTGCGTCATTTAGAGGCCAAAATCGCCTCTGTCAAGGGCAATTTTGTAATTTACACCCATGGCATAATTAAAGATATGAGAAGTGGACAAAAAACGTGGCACAAAATGACGGCGATAATGGCGAGTGGACTACACTCGCCGACAACGGCGCGTGTTGACAGAGGACTTTCGCTTCTTTTTTTTTTGTGACACTTGGCATCCTTCTATTCGTCGGTTGAATTTCTAACTTTTTTTTTCATCCGATTTCTTTAATCTCAAATATTTTATAATAAATTAATTTTTTCTAATTATTTTTCCACCAAAATTCATAATTTTTTTTCCTCTACAAATAGAGACTAATTTTATTTGATTCGGACATAGAAAAAAATCCCCTTCTTTGAATATAAATTTAATAGTTTACAATAAATTAATTTTTTTTAATTTTTTTTCCACCGAAATTCATAATTTTTTTTCCTCTACATATAGAGAATATTTTCATTTGATTCGGACACAGAAAAAAAATGGGTGTGGGTACATAATTGATTTTCAAATGAGATTTGGGTTATTCATTTTTGGGACAAAATATTTTATATTATTTAAATGGGTTCTTGAAATTGGATGTGGGTTTGTTTGTAGATGGGCTCTTGATTGTGATTTTTTGTCTGATATTCTAATTTCACCAATTTAATGGTTTTGGATTTTTATTTTTTTTTGAAATATTCATCTTGACTATGGATTTTATTTGAAATCTTGGTGGGGCATTCATAGATTGGCAGTTAAGTCAATGAAAAATAGGTAGAAGAAGAAGAAAGTGGGAAGTTTGGTTATTCATTGGATCATGGATTTTGGGTTTACTTTGGGTTTAATTTGTGTATGTGTGTGTGTGATATATACTCGAGTATAATGTGTATATTACTGTATAAGAGTTTAAATTTCAGTATTGTTTTTTTAAATACTTATTTTCGGAATGAGTGTTATTTTACATTTTTTGTTTTCATAATTTTTTTAATATCAATTGTTTACATTCATTTAAATAATAAAAAAAATGGAAGGTTTTTTATATGTTTTTTACGGATAGCAAAAATTGGATGGTTTTTCTTTTTTAAAATTTGGAAAGTGAGTGTGTAAATTTGAAGATGGAAAAAGTGAAAGACGTACTATAAATGATTTTTTCTCAAAATATTTCATTTAAAAAAAAATATATCCCAAAATAACAACTATTTCAAATTATTGAACAAAATAACCCATTTTTTTAAATAGTTGTGAGCAGTCATTTCGAGACGGAGGAAGTAATTTTTTTGTTTTTCCAAAAACAAGTTTAATTTGAAATAAAAAATAATTCTAGCATAAAAACGGACTTGAGAGAAATAACTGATTTCAAATTTCAAGATATTTTATTTCAGAAATAGAAAAAATTAAAAAAATCAATGTTTGTAATTCATGTTGTACCATAAAAATGATGTACTCTGTATTTTTAGCATTCTTTTACATGAACTTTTTTTTAATGGACTATTTTTTTTTTTGGCATGTTATTCTGGAGGTGGAGACGGATGAGAAAGACTTTGACGGATGGAGAGTACTTCTTTGTGTTTTATTCCTTTCTTTTATTTTTTATATTTCTGTAGTGTAAATGAAGTTATTTTCTCCCTATATTTCGTTCATTTTTGTTCAACGAAAAATGGAATGAAGAAGTCGAGGGCATGAGAAAGGTTTTAGTAATATTTTAATTTTTATAATGTTTTTTTATTATCATTATAACACAAAGAAAAATCTCAAGTTAGTTTCTCCTCTCTTTAATAAAGGAAAGCCCTATTTTTCGGAAACTTCCCTCCCACTCTCCCAAGTCAATTCATTTCTAACAAAATTATATTTACATTTTCAAGATTTTTCGATATTCAAAGAGATATTCAGGTAAACTGAATGGGTGTGAAGCATGTTTGCTGACATAATTATTGAAAATTTCAACGTTTTTGAAAATTGGTTTATTATCATATTTTGGGGGAGATTTTGGCTTTACCAATAAGCCACTGAAAGTACATTATAGGGTTAGATGAATGGATGATTTAAAGCCTTACAAAAATAAGGAATGTATAAGTGAAAAAAAAAAATCATGGTGGGGTGAATTTTAAGACTCATAGCCAAAATTTATTTTTTATGTTCGTTGGGCGAGGGTTTTTTTTCTTCCAAAGGAACCTCGACACAGATAATTAGCGTGTTTGCACAGGATATATTCAATAATTCTAATTGTATAAGAACCCAATCCGTCTTGGCCCAAAATCGCACCAAAGTCAAACCTCACTTTACCCAAACCTCGAATCAAAACAGCTTAAGCCAAACCGCACCCCAAATCGCATCCGTGCCAAACCGCCTGATCCAAACCTCCCAAGCCGAACCGCACCAAAGAAACCTCACTTGACAAACCGCCTGAGCCAAACCTCTTGAGACAACCCGCACCAAAAACCGCATCCGTGCCAAACTGCCTAAGCCAAACTGCACATGGAGCAAAACCGCACAGCCCAAACAGCCTCGACTCAACCCAATCGGTCCATCCAAACCGCCATGGGAGTGGACGCTCCTTAAAATTCCAGTAACACCAGTCGGATTCCAGAAAATGGGAGCGATCGCTCCCCCCAATTGGAGCGGACGCTCCCATATGACCAGAAACTTCAAGCTGAAAAATACCCCTTTGCACGGCCATGTCCCAATATCAGCATGGCCATGCCAGACCTTGCATTAGCGTGCCAGACACATAGCATCACCATGCACTGAAGCCAAAAAAGCCATAAAATCATCAAAACCCAAGAAATCCATCCAGTATCACAATCGAACCACATAACAACCAGAATCATCAAATCTCAAGGCTTGAATGACATCCCCGGGAGATCACGAGAGTGCAAATACCCCATATGAAACTAACATATACAAGTAAATATTAAGTTCAATGTGAAATAAAAAAAATTCCCACATGATAACAGGATTAGATATTCTGAATAGGTATTTAAAAAGTGTGAAGTAGTACGAAACGAATCAACTTGTGTTATTCTTTATAGACTGAGACACTAATTTAGCGAGCTAAAACAAATCAAGTAGAGATTACTTGGGTATGGGCCAGAAATAATAGTCATGTATTACTTGATACAACAACACATTTCGTAGAACATGGCATGTGTCAGTAATCTAATACTAATGGTAGCAATTAATGGGTACATATTATATAGGAAGAAGTTATGTACAAATTAATAATCACAAATGATATCTTTTTACGCGAAGGGAAATTTACTATCTTCACGCTAATTTAGTAATATATAACAAAAAAATTGCCAACTGTATGTAATACATATCGAGAACGAAATGGTGACAAAGTTTAACATCGATTAGTATGAAATCGTTCCTTAATTTCTTTGATTTTGATATCAGTATTCAGAACAAGCTTAAAATGGAGAATTTAATGAAGATTTTATTTTAAATGTACTTTATGAAGAACAAATAAATAATAATGTATGAGTAAAAAAATAAGTATGGGTATGTTTAGTTTTAGTTTTTGGAAATACAAAAAAGGAGTACTCCCTCCGTCCCAGCCCAATTGATACTTATTTCCTTTTTGGTCCGTCTCAGCCTAATTGAGACTGTCCAAAATGGAAAGGAATCTTTACTATTTTCCCCATTCATTCTCTCTTCTATTTTACTTTTACACTCACAACACTAATCAAATCACTATTCCTTCCACTCATTCTCTCTCCTATTTAATTTTTCATACTCACAACATTTTCTTCCACTTTTTCTCTCTCTTACTTTTCCTTAATCTGTGTGCCCAAAAATTTGGTATCAATTGGGCTGGAACGGAGGGAGTATACAATATCCATGATATGAAAAGTTGACAACTTTTAAATGTCAGAAACAAAATTTCCGTTTCGCTAAATAAAAAAAATAAACAAGTTTTATCTCCAAAAAAAACAATAAATTTTTGACATGTTTGTCAAATAACTAATTCAATAAAATTTGACAATGGTTTTTTGAGATTATATTTTTGACAACTTGAAAATGGTCATTAATACAACTAACAAAATTTACTTTTCTCTTCTCTAATGAACTTAATTTACAGGTTACTTAGTGGTATTTTTTTTTTCACAATTGCTTCATTGTTTAAAGAATCTTGAGTGCAATAAACGTTTTTGGCTCCCAACTGATAAATTTACATGTCGCTTATTCTGGCTGAATTGTCTATAAGTGGAGGCTAACCTTCAATGAAAATGAATGTTTAGAAAGTCATTCAATAGTAGTGTGTAGTTTTAAATGAGACTATTTTTGAATAATAATATAGTTTTAAATGAGACAAACAAATAATTTATTCAACATAAGGCATGAAAATTTCTTCTGCAGGCTACTGATGCTTTCATTGATGAAATTTCTTCCCAAACAGGGGGAGGATCTGCTGCTGCTGCAACTTCTGGAGCTGGTGCTACTGCAGGTGCTACCACCAGTGCTGGCCCAAGTGATGATGGAAGTGATAGGGAAAGAGATCAGGAGGAATATGAAGAAGAAGAGGAGTTTGAAGAAGAAGAAAGCTGATACCCGAAGGTTGTTGAACCTGCAGATTGATGTTGCCACTATTATATTGGTGGTTTTTTGGTTTGTGGTGTCCTAAACAATTTCTTTTATTTTGGTGATGTGATGTGGTTCTCTAAATAATTTTCTTTATTTTGTTTAAGGTGGTTGCAAAACACTTTAATTGGTCTGTTTAAAACTTTAAATCGTTAGGTTGTTTTGCTAGTTTGGATAATATTTTGCTACAATGGTTTATATGCTTATTGGTTAACTTAGTTTATTTCGAAAACTTTTTAAGTTTGAAATAAATTAGTTTATTTTGATAAAATCATTGTTTAGATTAGCTCCTTAATTAAGGGGGAGTTAATTTTCATGGAGATGTTATACGTTGTTTCTATGCTCTGTATATTTGTATGGACTAACATTGCAGGAGAGCGGCACATTAGGTTTGAGAAGAAATATTCAACTAAGGGGGAGATTGTTAGTGTAAACTGCAGGTGATATCGTAGATGATTTCCCAAATTCCAGATGATATCGCAGATGATTTTCTGTGCTGGAATTTACATAGTTGAACATTTCTTGTTTATTATTTAATGGACTAATGTGCTAATATAATCTGTATAGTCTATGGTTTATGTCCATATTTCAGGTTGCAATATGATCAAAGAAAGAGCTAGACACGTGAGGAATTTGGAAGAAAACGGTTTATGCATAAATGACTTTTTATGCATAAAATCGTAACTTTGGCAACAACAAATTAAAACGTGTGAAGACTTGGTCAAGGAGTTGTTGCTGAATAAAAGAAGAGTACAAGGTTGATAAAGCTTGGGAGTACAAGGCGTTGAAGCTTGGACTTGGAATTAATCAACACGGTTGCTATTTTTGAGGAAGTGGGCGCATGAAGTGAGGAACAAGCTCAACCACTCTCCCCACTCTTCCTCAACGTACAAGACAGCCCCAAGGCTGTTTATTGAGTAGCCTTCAAGACACTTGAAGACTATAAATATGCCTGGAAGGTTTCATTTGAAGATATGCCAATTACACACTTCACACCTTCAAGCATTAGAGATAGAGTTCTTTGTTTGGTTCGTTATATCCATCCTCCCTTGTAATTTCGCACTTGATTACTTTGGTATCAAGGTATGTGAAGGCTAGGATAGGATTTCGTTCTTTATCTCTTGTTCCATAGAGCTCATAGTGTTATAGCCATAGGGAACATTTCGGCTTTGTAAATTCATTGTTTATAGTGATTATAAAGTCTTGCCTAAGAGGCATCCTCAAGTTATATTTATATAACTTGAGAAAAAAATAATTTTGGTGTTATTATTCCGCCGCAATCTCTTTTACAAAATTGTTTTTATTTTCGAAGTGTGTGTGTGCTATCCCAAGTGCTAACGTTGGTGCTGTTATCACCTTGGATATCACTTGTGATTCTGGCCGTGACAATTTCAATATGAATGTATAGTTGTATGTGTTGTATTCATGAAAATCAATATTATTAAATTTTGTATGTTTTGTTTACGGATGTATATGAAGCATATTAATTTGTAATGTTCTTTTTTTGCTTAATTATCATTTTTTACTCTTAGTAAATAGAAAATTTTGTATCTTGCCATGCATCGCACGGATGACGCACTAGTTCTTATTAAAAGGAGAGAAGTTCTTATCTTTTTTGAACGGAATATTTCGTGATGGGCCAGGCCCATGCCTTTCCCTCCGAGAAACGGGCTCAATAAGCCCACCAAGAGACCAAGATCAAAGGAACAACACAAAAGATGGGCCATGGCCCGTCAAACAATGGATGACGGTCGTCACCACTGAGCGGCCGAGCCCATCCAATGACGAGCCATCTCATCCATAGATCATAACCCGTCTAATAAGGAAGGGTAGTCGCCACTGAGCGACCAGATCCCTAAAGGGACGAGATAACTCACCTAGCGACGACCTTACTGGACGTACAGCTCCAGGTCGTCTTCTCACAAAGCTTGCTCAACAAGCCTCCCAAATATAAAGCCAAATCTATTACTGGCCCACTCTGTACCCATGTCCCCATGGAACTAGTAGTGGTGCCAAAAGCCAAAAAGGCGTGTAGGGTTGACTTTTCGTTTTAAGGTAAACCACTGTACATGACAGGTATGGCAGCATCCTTTCTCATACGAAGCAATCACAGGATGACACGTGGACACATGGAGACAAAATCAATACAACGGTTGATAGCAATCCAATCCAACAGTCTAGATGGAAACCCTAGTTTCCTTCATGCACTATAAATACGTAATCAGTATCATGGGCTAAGGTAATGCAACTTTCACTATCCAAATATACACATACCCACTGTCCTCCTTACACCTTTCTCCAGCCCACACTGATTCTCACGCCGGAGGGCCTTGCCGGACAAGCCCCGACGCAGTTCACGGTTTCTTTCCTGTGTTGTGCAGATCTCAAGTCAGCTCTTTATTCTGCTGGACCACGATAGCTGAGCCCGAACGTTTTCCTGCGTCATCAGATTGGTTCCATTGCCGGGAATCGTTCATCAGTGAACTTCAACAAAGGAAAAATAATCGGATAGTTACTGGAGATGGTATCAGACGGGCACACAGCAAGTAAGTCATCTGTAGATGTCGGTCGGCCGCCTTCTCCTCAGCAAGGCCATCAGGAAAACCCCAGGCCTCCCTCACCTCAACCTAGGAACCCTAACGTGAGGGTTACCAGGTCACATGGTGTTGTGGATGACGTTGGACTTCTTGACGCCAGAAGAAGAGAAATGGCCTGCTCATGAACAGAGGCAACGACGACCCCCAGCTGCAAGGAGGACCGGGGAAGCAACTGTACGAAATGTGGGAGGTCCATCCAACCCACATCTCGACAGAACCGCATTTCTCGTCGAAAGAGCAAACGCTCTTCACGAACTCCTGCAAGTTCAGAATGAGCTGATCCGGATGGCCGAGGACCGACCCGCCGAGGCTTCCCATAATACTGTCTCGTCGGGAAGGAGAAGGAACCGGGGAAGGAATGACGGTCGTTGTGAAGAAGTTGCCGCCGGAAATGAACGGGTAGTGCCGCAACTTGACCTCAGAGAGCATCTCAACCAACAACGCAGCGAGGGACTCCCTACTCAACGACGACGGGAGGAGGCGGACAGAGAGCCTCGTCTTTCTCTTATGATTGAAAACCCTGAGCTTAACCAGAACCAGGTTACCCGAGGTCATCAAATGACCCCGTCAGCGCGTAATGAATGATCCCCGAGTCACAGGGAAAGGACACGTACTCCCCCTTGTCGCGAACGGGAACAATCACGATCTTACAGACCGTCACCTCCCATAGATGATAGAAGAGAAAGGACGATATCTCGATGACCTGCGATCTCGGAAAGGCAACGATCGAACACTATTTCACGAGGGCCTCATCGAGATCGGTTCCCTCAAGCAAACCAAGCTGGAGAAGTTGACATGCGGGAGTTCCTCAGGCTCAAACGTCAAGTTGAGGAATTGACGGCTAAAAAGAACAACGTTGACAGTGATGATTCGGAAGACGATGTGGGTACATTAAAACCTCTAGCCCCGTGGATGCTCGAGCTAGGACCTCTAGAGCCGGGATTCAAATTGCCCGACTTGAAGCAATACGACGGCTCAACGAGTGTGTTAGATCACATGCAACACCTTGAAGCCCAAATGTGTGTGGTGTCTAAAACTTCGGGACATGACGATGTGATGTGCAAAGCTCTTACGAGCACGTTGACTGATGCAGCTCTAAGGTGGTTCAGAAGCCTTCCAAAAGGAAGCATTGACTCATGGAAACAAATGAGGAAGAAATTTTTGGGTAGATTTGCAACGGCTGGAGATCATCGCAGGACTGTGAACGATCTAAGTAATATCACACAAGGAGCGAATGAAAGCTCAATGAATTATTTCAAGAGATTCAAAAAATTGGTTGACCAGATCGACGAGGGTCTGACGGATCAAGAAATCATAAACTGTTTCAGGCATGGAATTGTGTCTTCTACTTTGGACTACGAGCTTTAAGTCCACCCGGCTAAATCTAGAAAGGACCTCTACGCTAATGCATATGCAGTGGCCGAGGCTGAAGAGAGGAAGTTACAACGGGATGGGAAGTCCGTCGTTAGTAACGAGGCATCAAAATCAAGGAAAGACAAGTTCGTAGATAAAGGAAAAGGCAAAGTGGAAAAAGCGGTGAAGGTTCCTGACTCGTACACTCCATTGACTGTCTCCCGTGCAGAAATATTAAGCAATGTTGATTTCGGACCGGCTCCAAAGATGAACCCCAACGCTAAGGGGAAGAAGAACTTGAACAAGTATTGTGAATATCATAGGGACAAGGGGCATGACACAGAGGAATGCTTCAGTTTGAAAAAGATATTCAACGGTGGATAGATGATGGTCGTCTCGACCAATATGTGAGGAGGGATCGTCCAGCAGCCAACAACCGGGCTGCTAACAACGACCCACAAGAGAGACAACCAAGAATGGTCTTAGTCATCTCTGAAGAAGCGAGAAAGAACCAGATCAAGAGCGCTATCTACCATTTGAAAAAAGCCCCCTATGTCACCACAAAAGCAGACGTTCCCAATGATGTGATAAGTTTTTACCCGTATGAGTTGTCGTCCAATCCTCTAGCTCGTCAACAAACTCTGATCATCCCTGGTTTTATCGACAACTATGAGTCAAGAAGGATACTAATTGATACTGGGGCAGCAAAAGACATCTTGTTTTACAACGTCTACCAGAAGATGGGTCTACCCGATAGTCGCCTAAGTCCCTACTTAGGTCGTCTTGAGGGATTCACCAATCATCGAGTAGACGCTAAGGGACAAATCGAATTACCCGTCGATATTGGGGATCATCCGTTAAGAACTATCCAAACCGTTACCTTCATTGTGATTGATGTTATAAGTGATTATCATGCAATTCTTGGCCAACCAGGAATGGCCGCCCTAGGGATCGTCTCGTTCGTCCCTTACCAGAGAATTAAGTTTCCAACCCGCTCAGGAGTCGGATGCATATTGGGGACGGCCCCAGAATTCCTAGAGCATGTGTTGAAGACAAAGCGGACCATAGAAATCGACGATCCTGATCACATTGTGAAGTTTTCAAAGTCCATCAAGCAAACGACGACCTCCTGCTCCAACGTCTCCATAATCAAATGTGTGGACGAGACTGAAACCTTCGTTGAAAAATTCCTGGATGACCGAATTGCAGCTCCACAACTTTTGGTAAACCAGGAATCGGGGGTAGAACTAGACAAGTTGATTGAAGACGAGGTTCCCGACCTCACCCCAGAAGCAAAGAAAAAGATCAAGGATATTGTGATTGAATCTATGGATTTTCGCGACGACGCTCCTGAACTAAAGCCTGCCGACGAGCTGATTGAGCTAGTCATCAACCCAAGCTACCCTGAGCAAAAGATAAAACTGGGGTCTCAGTTAACAACTGAGGAGAGGGATGAGATAATCACCCTACTCAAACATAACCTCGACGTCTTTGCTTGGAGGGTAGAGGACATGAAAGGCATAAGGGAGGATGTGGCCGTCCACAGGCTTGGGGTAAATCCGACGATGAAGTTTAAGGAGCAGAGGTTGAGAATTTTTTCAACAGAAAACAGGTTGCAATCAAACAGGAAATTGAAAAGTTGTTAAGTGCTGGAATAATTGTGGATGTTGGATTCACGACTTGGCTGGCAAATGTTGTGCTAGTTAAAAAACCCAATGGGAAATGGAGATTATGTGTAGATTTCATCGACCTGAACCTGGCATGCCCCAAGGACAGTTACCCCTTACCAAGAATTGACAAGCTCGTCGATTCTGTTGTTGGGCATACAACCCTCAGCTTTTCGGATGCTTATTCCGGCTATCACCAAATTAAGATGGCCGAGGAGGATATCCCAAAGACGGCCTTCCAGGTGGCAGGGGGAACTTATTGCTATACGAAGATGCCCTTTGGGCTAAAAAATGTCGGAGCAACTTATCAACGAATGATCAACAAAGTTTTTAAAGGTCAGCTAGGTGATAATCTGGAGGCGTACATAGACGACATGGTCGTCAAATTAAAAAAGAGGAAACATGTGGACGACCTTCAACAAACTTTCGCCAACCTACGAGCAAACAACATGGTGCTCAACCCAGCTAAATGTGTTTTTGGAGTTGCAGCAGGCAAGTTCTTAGGGTTCATGCTCTCTCAAAGGGGGATAGAGGCTAACCCTGAAAAGATTAAGGCATTGATTAACATGGCCGAGCCAACAAGCATCAAGGAGGTCTATAGGTTGAATGGACGAGTGGCGGCTTTAGGTCGTTTTATTTCAAAATCAGTCGAAAGATCTCTACCTTTTTTCAAAGCTCTTCGTGGTGCCAAAGATTTTAAGTGGACGGAAGAATGTTCACGATCGTTCAAACAGCTCAAATAATATCTCGGCTCTCCGCCTCTTCTTAGCATCCCCGTAGTTGGGGAAGACCTATATGTCTATCTCTCGGCATGTGACAAGGCCGTCGCCGCCGTGATGGTCAGAGAAGAGGACGGAACACATAGGTCGGTGTATTACGTGAGCAAAGCCCTATCCGATGTGGAGACTCATTATTTTAACGCTGAGAAAATTGCCTATGCTCTCGTCATTGCAGCACGAAAGCTACGGGCATATTTCTCAGCCATCCCATTGTTGTTTATACTGATGCCCCGCTCCGAAAAATCCTTCATCGACCTGAAAGCTTTGGTCGTCTCCTGAACTGGAGCATCGATTTGACCGAATTTGACATCCAGTATAGAGCACGGAAGACCCTGCAAGCCCAAGCTCTGGCTGACTTCTTGATCGAGATGACGTTCAGCTCGGAAGACGACCAAAGAATGCCGCCTCAAAAGATTAGCAAGGGCAAGCAGGTCGATGACAAATCGGAAGAGTTGGCTTTGCCTATTGGAAGTTGGAAGATTTTCTCGGATGGGTCGGCGACGAAGGAGCTAAGTGGGGCCGGGATTGTACTAGTGGAGGCAGAAAGTAACATTGTTTTTGAAGAGGTTTTGAGGTTCAAATTCCAAGCTTCAAACAACCAAGCAGAGTACGAGGCACTTATTGCAGCGATCAAATATGCCAAGTGTTTCGGGGCAACGAAAATTGTGGCCTACTGTTGTAGACACCCCATTCTGAACACATCGGATCATATTTATACCACTCTAAGTCTCGCTTTGAGTCAAGAAGTAGAAATCCACCATTTCGTCATGTTTCGTTAAGTTTTGACTAACCACCGTTAGTTTGGGACTAAACTGCATACGAGATAACTAGGAAAGGACGGAACTATCCACAGGAACAATATCTCGTCGCGAGATGGCGTGTCTCGCGCGAGATATCCCCCTCTACAGCATGCAGAAGGCAGTTTCCTCGTCGATTTCAACCTCTTTTCGAGATAAAACTTTATCCATCCGGCCAACCAATAGGATTTGAAGTCTAGAACTCCACAAAGATGGATATTTAGACTCATATGATTATGAATCATATGATGTTTGCGAGTCTTGTTTATTGGGCAAGATGACTAAAGCTCATTTTACTAAGAGTAGTTAAAGGGCTAGTGATTTATTGGCTCTCATACATACAGATGTGTGTGGACCAATGAATAGCATTGCTAGGGGAGGATTTTGGTACTTCATAACGTTCACTGATGACTTCTCCAGATATGGCTATGTCTATCTGATGAAGTACAAAAGTGAAGCATTTGAGATATTTAGAATATTTCAAAATGAGGTACAAAATCAACTTGGCAAAACTATTAAAACCATTCGATCCGATCGAGGTGGTGAATATTTAAGCCAAGAATTTGACGATCATCTGAAAAATTGTGGAATTGTTTCAGAACTTACTCCACCCGGAACACCACAATGGAATGGTGTATCCGAGAGGAGAAATCGAACTCTATTAGATATGGTTCGATCGATGATGAGTCAAGTTAACCTTCCTATTTCTTTTTGGGGACATGCACTGGAAGCAGTGCTTTCACGCTTAATAAGGTCCCTACTAAATCGGCTCCTAAAACCCCACATGAGATGTGGTATGGAAGAAAGCCTAGCTTATCTTTCATGAAGATTTGGGGTTGTGAATCTTATGTAAAGAAATTAGTTTCTGAACATAAACTTGCACCTAAATCTGACAAATGCATTTTCGTTGGTTATCCTAAGGAAACGAAAGGATATCTATTTTACAACCAATCCGAGAACAAAGTGTTTGTTGCTCGAAATGGTGTCTTTCTAGAGAAAGAGTTTCTCTCTAAAGAAACTAGTGGGAGTAAAATTGATCTTGAAGAAATTCAAGAACCCGAAAATGACAAGGAACCGATAATAGAGACGGAACCAAGTTCACAAGCTGTTGTGGAACCGGTTCAAGATACACAAGTTCTTCGCAGATCGGATAGGATACGATCCGAACCTGAGAGATATGGATTTCTCATGACGGAAAGTAATGAAGTAGAAATCATTGAGAATGATGAACCTACTTCCTATCAGAGGCGATGTCCACTCTGATTCGGACAAGTGGCTAGGAGCCATGGAATCCGAGATCAAATCCATGTACGATAATCAAGTTTGGAACTTGATTGATCCACCGAAGGTGTAAAAACCATAGGGTGCAAGTGGGTTTTCAAAAAGAAAACTGACATGGATGGGGAAGGTACATACTTATAAGGCTAGGCTAGTTGCTAAGGGGTATAGGCAGATTCATGGCGTTGACTATGATGAAACCTTTTCGCCCGTAGCAATGCTTAAGTCTATTAGAATCTTAATTGCCATAGCCGCATATTACGACTATGAGATATGGCAAATGGACGTCAAAACAGCGTTTCTTAACGGAAACCTGCTTGAGGATGTATACATGATACAGCCTGAAGGGTTTGTCGATCCAAAGATTCTAACAAAGTGTGTAAGTTGCGAGAGATCCATTTATGGATTGAAGCAAGCTTCCGGAAGGCTGGAATCTACGTTTTGATGAATCAGTCAAAGAGTTTGGCTTCATCAAAAACGAAGATGAGCCTTGTGTATACAAGAAAATAAGTGGGAGCATAGTGCTATTTCTGGTGTTATATGTCGATGACATCTTGCTCATTGGAAACAATGTTCCTGCACTCGAGACTGTTAAGTCTTGGTTAGGAAAATGTTTTTCAATGAAAGATATGGGTGAAGCGGCTTATATCCTTGGTATCAAGATCTATAGAGATAGATCAAGAAGGATGATTGGTTTGAGTCAAAGTACGTATATTGACAAGGTCCTTAGAAGATTCCGCATGGAAAATTCTAAGAGAGGGAACTTGCCAATGGGACATGGCATTACTCTTAGCAAGACTCATTGTCCTAAGACAAATGATGAGCGAAAGAGGATGAGTGATATTCCATATGCTTCGGCAATTGGATCTATCATGTATGCCATGTTGTGTACTAGACCCGATGTCTCGTATGCTCTAAGCGCAACGAGTAGATACCGATCGATCTGGTGAAAACCATTGGATAGCGATCAAGAATATCCTTAAGTACTTGAGAAGAACTAAGGATGTATTCTTGGTATTTGGAGGAATGGAAGATGATGCGGTTGTAAAGGGTTACACAGATGCAAGCTTCCAAACCGACAAAGATGACTATAGATCGCGATCTGGGTTTGTGTTTATGCTAAATGGAGGTGCCGTTTGTTGGAAGAGTTCCAAGCAAAGCACGTTCTTGATTCTACAACGAAGCCGAATACATAGCGGCATCGGATGCGGCTAAGGAGGCGGTTTGGATCAAGAAGTTCGTTAGTGACTTAGAAGTCGTTCCGAGTATCACTAACCCGGTAGAGCTGTTCTGTGACAATAATGGTGCTATTGCCCAAGCAAAAGAACCAAGGTCACATCAGCGATCCAAACACATTTTGAGACGCTTTCACCTCATACGAGAAATCTGTGAAAGGGAGGACGTCAAGATATGCAAGGTACCAACGGATGACAATATTTCGGACCCTCTCACCAAGCCTTTGCCACAAGCTAAACATGATGGTCATGTTAGGTCCATGGGTATAAGATACATGAGTGACTGGGCCTAGTGCAAGTGGGAGACTGTAGGTGTTAGTGCCCTAGGCCTATAGAGATAGACCTTTATGTAATGTCATTGCTTATTTATATATGAGATTGTTTCTTTTGATTATTATATGTGTTTGCATGTTTACATTAATAATTGTGTCCCTAGTACTTATGAAGCATTAGTATGAAGTCTAATGGATAATCATGTGATGATTATATGCATAGAGATGCACATTAGATTCATGGGTACTTGTTAGTGAACAAGGTACTGGACTTGACCCATTATGAGATTTATGTCATGGTCATATGTCATAAATAAATCTCATATAGTCATATCATTGATATCCTTTGACACGAGATTATCATTCGTCTTCCACTCGATGAATATCATGTTTGATATAGTTTAACGTTGTCTTTAACCGGACAACAATAAGGGCTATCATTGGCATGATATGATTCTTGTTGGGAAGAATGATAAGTCAAGATGGAAACTTGTCCCTCGTAAAGAGAGATGTTTGCTTGGACACTCGTAAGTAAGATTGATGTAGTGCATGGCCATGCCCGAATGAATTAATATGATTAATGTCATTCGATTAATCAATTTACTTGGTAACGAGAAAGCATTGAACAATATGAGTTGCCGTGGACCATGACTCATGTTCAATATAACATCGTGTGACAATGGGATTGTGATATGTTCTATGTAGGAAAAACGAACTTAATATTATATTATTTGGGTAGGCATGATGGCTTGCTAGAGTCCTCTCATGTCTTATGAGGATCGATATGATCGAACTCATTGCCAACATAATATAGTCCTATGGGGTCACACGCATCGAACGAATTGACAAAATGGAATTATGGAATTCTGGTGTGTTGGGCGACCGCCCAATGTGCTATGGGCGACCGCCCATCTTATTTGGAAAACCGGGCATTGGAGTACGGACACATGGGCGACCGCCCATGTGCCTATGAGCGACCGCCCACGATGGTTTCGAATAAGGGTTTAAGGCTCTGGACACGTAGGCGACCGCCCGTGTGCCTATGGCGACCGCCCACATGGGTTTTCGGAGGAAGGATTAGGCTCTGGACACATGGGCGACCGCCCAGGTCCCTATGGGCGACCGCCCATGTGCCACGAATGCTTTGAAACCGTTTTCTCGAGGGTTGTTAATAGGGCACGGTATTTATAAAGTATAAATACTCTCCTTTATCAACCACTAGCGACCAAGTGACGAATTTTGAGTTTAGAGAAACCCAAAATTGAGAACCCTTTTCAATTGTGAATTGAAATCATCACACCAATTCCATAATACAATTAGATTGAAAGTGTTTCAATCGAAGGATCTAGCAATCCTCCTAGAAAGAGTTCTAGGGTTCGTTCATCGCGTGGATACTCGTGGAGGATCTTCGCTTCTCAAGATCTTTTGTTCGTGATTCAAGGATCGTATATTGAAGACTTACAAACTCTTCAATGCAGTTGGAACACGTATATCAACGACAAAGGCAATCAAGGTTGGTAACCCTAATTCATAATTCTTAATTATTCATCTAGAACGATTCTAGGGCTTTGGGTATTCGAGTTATTTGCAATTTTCCGGCTAGCGCATGGACCCTCGAAACCCAGCGGTGGTATCGAGCCCCGTTCATGATGTTTAGTTAGATAATCATGATAATTGTGTAATGTGATTATATGGATTTTCATGATGAATATGATTTAGAATGTGAAATTGTATGAGTTTTACTTTTGAAGTAATTGTATATAGTGATATACCATGATTATGAAATTGTAATATGTGATTAATATGATCAATCTAGGTCATGGGATGTTAAATTCATTAATATGATTAATATGATTAATCTAGGATATTTGTGAAGTATTACTTGGTATATGGGTTTGGACACCAAAACCTTCCCCACGGGCACTTCGATGGAAGTGTGGGATAACCTTGGAGCACGTGGCCGCGTACTAGTAATTACCGACCAAATGTGATTTGTGTTGTATCATTCCATGTTCATAATTATGCTCATATAGTTTTTCATGAATCAACCATGCCATGTTAATTGATAAACATGAAAAATTGAACCTTCTTTGAAATTTTGAGTTTGTTTATGCTACCCACTTTAAACACTTGTGAGTACACGGGTAGTTTTATGTGGGCTCGCCATAGCGAGTGCATTAATTCTATCTTTGTATGATCAAGATGAGCAAATAGTGATTGCTATACGTTTAAAATGGTTGAACTCAATAAGGCTATCAAAACAGGTTTTGGGCCTAAGGCATAAGATGAGATTGAAACATGTGACATATGATGTCTATAATCTCATAAAAGATCTAAGAGTCATATGTTGATATGATTGATAAATGTTATCTACCTTTTTAGTTTAATTTTGAGCTTGATCGTGCCATAGCCGACTTGAAATTAAATTAAAGTTGGGTCTTAGCCTATTAAATTATATTATGCATGTTTGTATATGAAGGTTATATAATTTAGTGGGAGTATTTGTGAAATACATTATTTAATCTCTTAAATGAAATTGGTGCTTATATATGTTTATATCTTGTTGCATATCTTTGTAGATCAATGGCTGCTAACACTAATCGGGAATTTGTCACTTTGCGATCGAGTCCTTGAGAAGGACAAGTTAGAAGAGAATGGCAACAACTATGTGGATTGGATCCATTTGTTTGGGAATTGTTCTCAAACGGGAAAGGAAGTTGTACATTCTCGATGGACCCATTCCTCCCGAGCCTGCTTGCTAATGCACCCCAAAGTGAAAGGGACCAACATAAGAAACATGTTGATGATTCTATAGATGTTGGTTGCACGATCTTGGCTACTATGTGTAAGGCCCTTCAGAAGGACCTTGTACACATGGAAGCTTATGATTTGGGGAATCATTTAAAGGAAATGTTCCGGTTGCAAGCACGTCAGGAAAGGTTTGACACTATGAAGGCTCTTCATTCATGCAAGATGATTGAAGGACAACCTGTTGGGCCTCATGTGTTGAAAATGAAGGGTCACCTCGAGCACCTTGAGAGGCTTGGATATCCTATCCAGTTAGAGCTGGCTACGGATATGATATTGCATTCACTCCCTGAGAGTTATAATCAGTTCGTTCTGAATTATAACATGAATGGGATGAATAAATCTCTGTCTGAATTGCATGGGATGCTAAAGAATGCGGAGAACAATATCACCAAGAAAACCAATCAAGTGTTGATGGTGAACAAAGGAAAAGGGTTCAAGAAAAACAAGGGTAAAGCAAAAGTTGCTAAACCGGAGGCAAAGGTTGCCGTTGTTGAGAAGCCTCAACCCAAATCCCAAAAGGATGCGGTATGCTACCATTGCAATGAAACTGGGCATTGGAAGCGTAACTGCAAAGCTTATCAGGAAGGGCTGAAGAAGAAGGGCAATGTGATTGCCACGACTTCAGGTATCTATATGATAGATGTTCTACTTTCTACTTCTAGTTCTTGGGTATTAGATACCGGATGTGGATCTCACATTTGTCTAAATGTGCGAGGACTTAAGAATAGAAGGTCGCTCAAAGAGGGTGAAGTAGATCTGCGGGTTGGAAATGGAGCAAGAGTTCTTTGCATTGGCCGTGGGGACTTACGAAGTCACTTTACCTAGCGGATTAATTTTAGTTTTAAATAAGCATTATGTTCGGATTTGAGCAGAAACATTATTTCTATTTCATGTTTAGACAATGAGGGTTACAATTTTCTTATTGCGAATAAGAAACTTTCAATTTATTTGAATGACATGCTTTATTGTGTTGCTCATTCTTTTAATGGCCTTTATGTCTTGGATGTTGATAATAATGTTGAGAATGTTTATCATGTTAGTAAGAAATCTAAACCAAATGATGTGAACAACACATACAAATGGCATTGCCGTCTTGGTCACATAAACGAGAAACGCGTATCTAAACTCCACAAAGATGGATATTTAGACTCATATGATTATGAATCATATGATGTTTGCGAGTCTTGTTTATTGGGCAAGATGACTAAAGCTCCTTTTACTAAGAGTAGTTAAAGGGCTAGTGATTTATTGGCTCTCATACATACAGATGTGTGTGGACGATGAATAGCATTGCTAGGGGAGGATTTCGGTACTTCATAACGTTCACTGATGACTTCTCCGAGATATGGCTATGTCTATCGATGAAGTACAAAAAGTGAAGCATTTGAGATATTTAGAATATTTCAAAATGAGGTACAAAATCAACTTGGCAAAACTATTAAAACCATTCGATCCGATCGAGGTAGTGAATATTTAAGCCAAGAATTTGACGATCATCCGAAAAATTGTGGAATTGTTTGAACTTACTCCACCGGAACACCACAATGGAATGGTGTATCAGAGAGGAGAAATCGAACTCTATTAGATATGGTTCGATCGATGATGAGTCAAGTTAACCTTCCTATTTCTTTTTGGGGACATGCACTGAAACAGTTTGCTTTCACGCTTAATAAGGTCCCTACTAAATCGGCTCCTAAAACCCCACATGAGATGTGGTATGGAAGAAAGCCTAGCTTATCTTTCATGAAGATTTGGGGTTGTGAATCTTATGTAAAGAAATTAGTTTCTGAACATAAACTTGCACCTAAATCTGACAAATGCATTTTCGTTGGTTATCCTAAGGAAACGAAAGGATATCTATTTTACAACCAATCCGAGAACAAAGTGTTTGTTGCTCGAAATGGTGTCTTTCTAGAGAAAGAGTTTCTCTCTAAAGAAACTAGTGGGAGTAAAATTGATCTTGAAGAAATTCAAGAACCCGAAAATGACAAGGAACCGATAATAGAGACGGAACCAAGTTCACAAGCTGTTGTGGAACCGGTTCAAGATACACAAGTTCTTCGCGAGATCGGATAGGATACGATCCGAACACGAGAGATATGGATTTCTCATGACGGAAAGTAATGAAGTAGAAATCATTGAGAATGATGAACCTACTTCCTATCAAGAGGCGATGTCCACTCCTGATTCGGACAAGTGGCTAGGAGCCATGGAATCCAAGATCAAATCCATGTACGATAATCAAGTTTGGAACTTGATTGATCCACCCGAAGGTGTAAAAACCATAGGGTGCAAGTGGGTTTTCAAAAAGAAAACTGACATGGATGGGAAGGTACATACTTATAAGGCTAGGCTTGTTACTAAGGGGTATAGGCAGATTCATGGCGTTGACTATGATGAAACCTTTTCGCCCGTAGCAATGCTTAAGTCTATTAGAATCTTAATTGCCATAGCCGCATATTACGACTATGAGATATGGCAAATGGACGTCAAAACAGCGTTTCTTAACGGAAACCTGCTTGAGGATGTATACATGATACAGCCTGAAGGGTTTGTCGATCCAAAAGATTCTAACAAAGTGTGTAAGTTGCAGAGATCCATTTATGGATTGAAGCAAGCTTCCGGAGAGCTGGAATCTACGTTTTGATGAATCGAGTCAAAGAGTTTGGCTTCATCAAAAACGAAGATGAGCCTTGTGTATACAAGAAAATAAGTGGGAGCATAGTGCTATTTACGGTGTTATATGTCGATGACATCTTGCTCATTGGAAACAATGTTCACACTCGAGACTGTTAAGTCTTGGTTAGGAAAATGTTTTTCAATGAAAGATATGGGTGAAGCGGCTTATATCCTTGGTATCAAGATCTATAGAGATAGATCAAGAAGGATGATTGGTTTGAGTCAAAGTACGTATATTGACAAGGTCCTTAGAAGATTCCGCATGGAAAATTCTAAGAGAGGAACTTGCCAATGGGACATGGCATTACTCTTAGCAAGACTCATTGTCCTAAGACAAATGATGAGCGAAAGAGGATGAGTGATATTCCATATGCTTCGGCAATTGGATCTATCATGTATGCCATGTTGTGTACTAGACCCGATGTCTCGTATGCTCTAAGCGCAACAAGTAGATACCGATCTGATCTGGTGAAAACCATTGGATAGCGATCAAGAATATCCTTAAGTACTTGAGAAGAACTAAGGATGTATTCTTGGTATTTGGAGGAATGGAAGATGATCTGGTTGTAAAGGGTTACACGGATGCAAGCTTCCAAACCGACAAAGATGACTATAGATCGCGATGCAGGTTTGTGTTTATGCTAAATGGAGGTGCCGTTTGTTGGAAGAGTTCCAAGCAAAGCACATTGCTTTGATTCTACAACGAAGCCGAATACATAGCGGCATCGGATGCGGCTAAGGAGGCGGTTTGGATCAAGAAGTTCGTTAGTGACTTAGAAGTCGTTCCGAGTATCACTAACCCGGTAGAGCTGTTACGTGACAATAATGGTGCTATTGCCCAAGCAAAAGAACCAAGGTCACATCAGCGATCAAACACATTTTGAGACAGCTTTCACCTCATACGAGAAATGCGTGAAAGGGAGGACGTCCAAGATATGCAAGGTACCAACGGATGACAATATTTCGGACCCTCTCACCAAGCCTTTGCCACAAGCTAAACATGATGGTCATGTTAGGTCCATGGGTATAAGATACATGAGTGACTGGGCCTAGTGCAAGTGGGAGACTGTAGGTGTTAGTGCCCTAGGCCTATAGAGATAGACCTTTATGTAATGTCATTGCTTATTTATATATGAGATTGTTTCTTTTGATTATTATATGTGTTTGCATGTTTACATTAATAATTGTGTCCCTAGTACTTATGAAGCATTAGTATGAAGTCTAATGGATAATCATGTGATGATTATATGCATAGAGATGCACATTAGATTCATGGGTACTTGTTAGTGAACAAGGTACTGGACTTGACCCATTATGAGATTTATGTCATGGTCATATGTCATAAATAAATCTCATATAGTCATATCATTGATATCCTTTGACACGAGATTATCATCGTCTTCCACTCGATGAATATCATGTTTGATATAGTTTAACGTTGTCTTTAACCGGACAACAATAAGGGCTATCATTGGCATGATATGATTCTTGTTGGGAAGAATGATAAGTCAAGATGGAAACTTGTCCCTCGTAAAGAGAGATGTTTGCTTGGCCACTCGTGAGTAAGATTGATGTAGTGCGTAGCCATGCCCGAATGAATTAATATGATTAATGTCATTCGATTAATCAATTTACTTGGTAACGAGAAAGCATTGAACAATATGAGTTGACGTGAACCATGACTCATGTTCAATATAACATCGTGTGACAATGGGATTGTGATATGTTCTATGTAGGAAAAACGAACTTAATATTATATTATTTGGGTAGGCATGATGGCTTGCTAGAGTCCGCTCATGTCTTATGAGGATCGATATGATCGAACTCATTGCCAACATAATATAGTCCTATGGGGTCACACGCATCGAACGAATTGACAAAATGGAATTATGGAATTACGGTGTGTTGGGCGACCGCCCAATGTGCTATGGGCGACCGCCCATCTTATTTGGAAAACCGGGCATTGGAGTACGGACACATGGGCGACCGCCCATGTGCCTATGAGCGACCGCCCACGATGGTTTTCGAATAAGGGTTTAAGGCTACAGACACGTAGGCGACCGCCCGTGTGCCTATGAGCGACCGCCCACATGGGTTTTCGGAGGAAGGATTAGGCTCTGGACACATGGGCGACCGCCCGAGTCCCTATGGGCGACCGCCCATGTGCCACTGAATCTTTGAAACCGTTTTTCTCAAGGGTTGTTAATAGGGCACAGTATTTATAAAGTATAAATACTCTCCTTTATCAACCCTAGCGGCCAAGTGACGAATTTTGAGTTTAGAGAAACCCAAAATTGAGAACCCTTTTCAATTGTGAATTGAAATCATCACACCAATTCCATAATACAATTAGATTGAAAGTGTTTCAATCGAAGGATCTAGCAATCCTCCTAGAAAGAGTTCTAGGGTTCGTTCATCGCGTGGATACTCGTGGAGGATCTTCGCTTCTCAAGATCTTTTGTTCGTGATTCAAGGATCGTATATTGAAGACTTGCAAACTCTTCAATGCAGGTTGGAACACGTATATCAACGACAAAGGCAATCAAGGTTGGTAACCCTAATTCATAATTCTTAATTATTCATCTAGAACGATTCTAGGGCTTTGGGTATTCGAGTTATTTGCAATTTTACGCTGCGCATGGACCCTCGAAACCCAACACAAATCACCTCACGCAAGGTACCCCCTAAATCCTTTTCTAATTGATTGTTAGAGTGGTATAAATCTATTGAATCTAGGATCGGCCTAGAGCCTCTCCAAGACATGGAGAAGGTCTCAAAGCAATCGATCCTACATTCCGTTTAACCCCGTTAAATGGATCTTTTATTGTTTAAAATATTTTTACTCTTCTCTTTTGAAAACCTCTCTTTTCTTTAGCAAGACCGATCTCCGAATTGGGTGAAATGGATGCTCCTTGACCTACCCATTTCATAACCTAAGCCCCAAACCCAAACCTCTTTCAAAATGTTTTTCCTATTTTCTCCAAACGAATAATATAGGTGGCGACTCAACAAAAAGATAAAATTCTTTCCTCACAACGCTACAACTGTGATTCACAACTGATCGTCAATCAAATCCGCGGAGACTACGCGGTCGTCGACACAACTTTGCAGAAGTACCACTCTTTGGTCGGTGAGTTGATACAAGAATTGGAATTTTGGGCCATCCAACGGATTGCCAGGGAAGATAATGAACATGTCGACCTACTCTCAAAGCTGGCCACTGATCAACTGCCAGAAGACGAGCATGGCCACCACCTGGCCTACCTTGAGCAGCCCGCTTATGACAGAGTAAAGGTTATGTGTGCTGGGGACGGCCCCGGATGTTGGATCGACGAATTGAAGGCCTTCATTGAAAATGATGAGCTACCAGCCGATGAGGTACTTGCTCGTCAAATCAAGAGGAAATCTCCCCGTTTTTCAGTCGTAGATGGTGAGCTCTACAGACGATCTATCACGAGACCATTGCTGAGGTGTGTCCATCCGGACAAGGTTGTGAACCTACTTTTTGAAGTACATCAAGGGGAGTGTGGGGGCCATCCTGGAGCCCGTACATTGGCTGACAAATTGATCACCATGGGATATTATTGGCCTCACCTACGAGAAGATGCGAAGCAATTCGTGAAGAAGTGTGACACCTGCCAAAGATTTGCCGACCTTCCGAAACTCTCTACGACAGAGCAAACCCCCGTTATGGCGGCTTGGCCATTTGACATGTGGGGCATCGATTTAATTGGGCCCTTTCCTCAGGCCAAGGGAGGAATAAAGTACGTGATCGTGGCGGTTGATTATTTTTCGAAATGGGTGGAGGTCAAGGCGTTGAACAAAATTACCGAGAAAAATGCCTTAAGCTTCATTCATGATTCAATATGGTGTCGCTTTGGGATCCCCAGAGTAATTGTCGACCTCCAATTTTCAAAGAAGTTTGAGCAGGAGCTGAACAGAATGGGCGTTAAACATTCCAAGTGGTCTGTTGCCTATCCACAAGGCAACGGACAAGCTGAAGCGGCAAACAAGCTTGTGTTGTCTGCCCTGTGTAAAAATCTTGAGGGTCGTGATGGAAGGTGGTTGGACGAACTCCCGTCGGCTCTTTGGCCAGTCCGGACAACCACCCGGGGGCCTACGGGGGAAACCCCATTTGCTCTGGCCTATGGTTCTGAGGCCATGGCTCCTGCCGAGCTTCAACTCCCCACTGATCGTGTTGCCTTCTACGACGTTGAGAGAAACATCCACAGCAGACAGGTCGACCTCAACCTCTTGGACGAGCGACGACTAGACGCTCAATTAAGAATGGCAAACTACAAAAAGCGGACCAAGGCGTATCACGAAAAGAAAGTCAAGAGAAGAATTTTCAAGGTCGGAGACTATGTTCTGAGAAAAATAGAATCAACGGGCCTCAAGGCTCGTCAGAACAAACTCTCCCCCAATTGGGAGGGGCCATACGTCGTCACCAACATTGTCAGAGAGGGAACGTATAGACTTGCCAAGCCCAATGGTGAAAAACTCAAACACCCTTGGCATGCCAATCACCTCATCAAATACTACTTCTGATCTCGTGGTTAAGACACCAGCGCCCTCAGGTCACCTTATCTTGTGGTTCTTTCTATCTCCTTTTGTTTCAAGTATGAAGTTGTTAGTTTATGAAGTTTTTGGAGTTTGTAAGGGATATCGATAAATCCCAGTAGTCTAAAAATGGTTTAAAGAGTTAATTATCAGTTGAAGCTCGTTGTTTGATCAGAAATTATCAATGAAAGTTAGTCGATTTGCTGATTTTCTACTCTACAGATACAATCACTTTGATCAAGTATAAAGATCGGTCGAAGCCAGACTTCGACCTTTACATGCACTTTTAGCCAAGTATAAAGGTTAGATGAAGCCAGACTTCGTCGAATACTATAACGGAATAAGACGACTCGTCCAAATAATCTTGCCTCCGAGCAACGATCTATGGACCTTCGTACTATACCTACGAGCCATTAGAGAAGTTAAAAAACACAAGTATGAACAAGGGTCGGCCCTCTGGAGACGACCTATGTTCTGTTCATCATAAACGACGACCATATACACTTGTATTCAAACTTCCCCATTCACTAAAGTTATCACATGCTATCTACGTTAACATACAGATTAACAAGCATAAAGTAACAAACATCAATTAGACAAAACATTGTACGACCCCCTCTAAACGACGAGGAAAAGGGCCAATTACATTACAAAGTACAAATTGTTTGGAAACATTGTTTGGAATCATAAAGCCAAAATGAAACATTGTTTACTATTACAAGCCATCTCAGAAAAATAAATTACAACTACTGATCACCGGCGTTGGTTGGAGGCTCGTCAGGATCAGGACCGTTCCCCATGAAAGATGTGTAATAGGCGTCGAAATTTCTGGGATCTAGGGCCGGGACAGGCCACTCCTCCTTCCCATCTTTCTCATCATCCTCCTTGATGATGGTTAGATCGTTGTCATCAAAGGGGACGAGATGATGAGCCGAACGAGCGTCCTGATCATATGAATCCTCGGCGCAGAGATCAGCCAGCTTCCTCACGGAGAGTAAATCTTTAGTCTTTAGATCTACGAGGATTCGTCTTGCCAGATGCTTGGCTCCGACCTTGAAGAAACCCTTGGCCTTCTCTATGACCATCAGGAGGCAGTCTTTGCTCTACTTATACTCCTTGACGGCATCTAGTTTAGCTTGGGCCAAGGCAGCCTCATGATCAGCCTTCATCTCTTCGATCTGACCCCGAGCAGCGTCGTAGTCAATTTTCAACTTCTCAATCTTAACGTTGGCAGCACGGAGACCGGCCATCAGGGTCGTCGCATCGGCCTCAGCTCTCTCCTTGTCCAACACGAGCTTGGCCTTGTCATTCTCCAAGAGGCCGACCTGGACCAGAGCCTCATCCTTCTGCGCCATCAAGGACTCGTAGGTGGCAGTCAACTCACCGACGTTCTTCTCAGCTTCATTGAGCTTCTGCTCCGCTGTCTCCTTGGCGCTGATGGATTGGATGAGTTGCTCGCTGGCCCGGTGCTCTGCGTCAAGGCTGTCCCTGTAATCTGAGGACATGGACTCCATCATCGACGACAGCTGCGCCAACAGGGTCATTAATACAAGTACGAGATAACAAAGGAAGAATTGTGGAAATGTAGGGATAAATTACCTATGTCTGAATCAGCCCAAGACGAGCGTGATAAGTCTCGGGAGAGAGCTTAGCAGTCTTCAATCTCTAGACCAACTCAACGTCCCTAGATCATCTGGTGATGGCTGATGGATGTGTATCTACCCATCCAAATGATGCACTTTTAGGCTTTCTTTGTGTTTGATTCCCGAGTTTTATGTATATTTGATGTGGTTTGTGAGTATTTTATGAGTACAGGGTATAGAGCTGATTAAAGGTGTATTTTATGGCTAAAAAGTGCAAAAGGAATAAAGTGGAGCGGAGCAGAGAAGGAAAATAGTGAAATAAACGAGCTTCAAGGACTAAATTGGAAATATTGGAAAATTCAGGGACCAAACTGGAAATATGGAAATTTTGGAGGAAATTTGATTTATAAAAATTCGTGAGTTAAAGTTAAAAATAAAATCTCAAAGAGCGAAGTGCAAAAGAAGTCATTATAGTGGCCAAAATGCGACAAAATGTGACGTTGTAATTATGGTGCGAAACGAATACTAAAACAAGGCCACTGCTTCAGGATCATGGCCGGCCAACATGCTGGAATTTGGGGCCAAATGGGACCAAGGTACAGGCATATGGGGCCAAGGTTGGGCCAATGGAAGGAAATGTGGCCAAGTTCTCGGCAAAACTTTCTGGAAACAAGGGCGACCGCGCCAAACATCAAGGGCGGCCGCGCTACAACAAACAAACGCCGGCCAAAGTCTCGGCCAGTTAGGGCGGACGCGCTAAGCTATGTGGGCGGCCGCGCTACGTCGTATTCCAGCAGCAGCTTTCACCAGTTTTCAAGGGCATTCTCGACCTTTCACAAATTTTGCCTACAGTTGTTGCCCTATTTTCTATATAATTCAGCAGCCATGTGAGAGATAGGAGGAGAATAACACAGATCTTAGAATATATCATTAGAGTTTTATGCTTTTCTTGAACAATTGAAGAGAAGAATTATTCATCAATTCCAGGTTTTATTATTTGTAAATTATGAGTAGCTAAATTCTTAGATTTGTAGATTGTTTTGATCTTCACCGGATTTCTATGCAATAGTATTTTAATTCTTTCAATTTAATTCCTTCTAGTTCAATAATAGATCTTAATTTCTTGTTCTTAGATTCGAGACGTATGTTAAGATACGAACTCATCTTTGAATAATTGGGTATTTATTGAGCCATTAATTTGGGCGATTTATACATAGACTGCTATTAATTGAATAACTTGATCTGTGCCGTAATAGAATCGGATCAACGTTAGGTTTTGTTATTCTTTCGTGTTTAATGTATTCTTGGCATATCATGGTATCGTAATAGAATCCACAATAGTAAGAGAATATTTAGGATTGTAATCCGGCCACATAACCGTGTCGATCCTAGCTAAAGTGAATGAACCCTAGAAGTTGAGTTAATGTTTTATAAGTAAAATTCTGCATAGAATGATGGTGAAGTGAAATCCAATCTACGAATCTCTGCTCATAATCTGTTTTCTCGTTTAGTTAGTTTTTGTTATTTATTTTATGCTTTTAGTGTTCAATCAAATCTATAAACTATGGTTACAAAATTCACTGCTTTCACTTCACTTGTTTACCAACGAGTATCTGTGGATTCGACCCCTGCATTTGCATATTGCTACACCGGTTGTGAGTACACTTGCTCGGTTTTTATTACAAGAGGGAGTTTTCCTCCATCATATTTTTGGCGCCGTTGCCGGGGACTTGTTGCAAGTAAACAAGTAGGTTAGGTAGTGAATGCAAGGTCTTCGTTCTTTGAAACCTACATTGGTGCCATTGAACGACAACATAAATAGACTTAATAAAGCTAAAGACACTAAGCTTCTTGAGGAAGCATTTGAGGGCGATCCCCTCCTTAATCCACTTTTCTCAGATTCTGACACCGAATCAGAACCCTCCACCACCGAGGTAGAGGAAGAGAAAGCCGAGATGGCAGTACCACCGGCACAGACTATGAATGATTTCCTTAGACCTCAGGTAGACACAACTACCTCTTGCATAGTGCTGTCCGATGCAGCCAAAAATCTAGAGGTCAAAGGACAATACTTTTCCATGTTGCCAAGCTTTCACGGATTGCCTGGTGAGGATGCACTCACGTTCCTTAAAGAGTATATTATTGTTGTTGCTCAATTTTTGTTAAGACAGGGAGTGACTGAGGAGCAAATTAAACTGAAGTGTTTTCCTTACACTCTTAAGGGAGTGGCTAAAACATGGTTGATGATGCTTGCACCGAGCAGCATCAGTACTTGGGTAGAATTGCAAGATGTATTCCTTAAAAGATATTACCCACATCATCTGTTGGCTGGGTTTAGACATAAATTGATGACATTTTCCCAAGATGTGGGGGAACCCTTTCATGAGGCATGGGAAAGATTTAATATGATGCTAATGCAATGTCCCCAACACAATTTCACACTACCCTCACTGAACCAAGCCTTTTATGATGGCTTGAATGACAATGGTCAATCAATGGTTGACAATGCTGCTGGAGGCTCGATAGGAGCCAAGACCCCGAATGAGACTAAAGCTTTATATGAGATGTTGAGTGCTAATTCTCAACAAAAGAGTTCGAGGGGTAGAACAAGGGGGGGTATTGGATTTGACTGCTACTGATAATCTTTCTAAGCAAATTGCAGTCTTAAGTAGTAAATTTGATAAATTGACTGCCGGTGGCACTTCTGCTGGTGCCAATGTTATTACTGATTATTGTACAAATTGTGGTTTATCATCTCATGTCACTAATATGTGTCCAAGTGCAGCAAATTTTTCTTATCATCCTGAACAGGCACATGCTTTCAATGGATATGTACAAAGGCCACCACCCCAAGGCAACCAATATGGCAACTACAATTCGTGGGGTGGCCATCAGAATCAGCAAGTAAAACCTCTTCATGTGCCACCACCTGGACAACATGGTAGGGAGCCTTGGGAGTTGGCAGTTCAGCAGCTAAGGATGGAGATGCAGCAAAGTAATAGAAATACAGATGCTGCGTTTGAAAAGATGGGCACACAAGTGGAGCAACTTGTGAAGGTTGCCCAAGAGTTGATGAAAGAGAAGAACCCACCTGAGCAAGCAAAGTCAATCACAACAGTGTGGGATGAAAGTGAGGAAATTGAGGAGGTATTTCTATCTTCTCTTGATAATATTGATTGTTTTGATAATAATGATGATGTTAATGAGAATGAAAAAGTTAATCATGTTCAAAAAGACCCCGGATGCTTCACTATTCCAATTTCTTTAGGGGGTCAAAATTTTAAAGGTTTGTTGGATCTTGGGGCAAGTGTTAATGTGATGCCCTTTCATGTTTTTAGAAGTTTGGGGGTATGTGAGTTGAAACCACCCAAGAGAGACTTGCAATTGGCGGATCTCTCAATCAAAAGACCCTTAGGGGTTATTGAAGGGGTGTTGGTTAATATTGATAAAATCATTATCCCCATTGACTTTTATGTGATGTGTATGGAGGGATCAAGTGAGGAACAACTGAAAACTCCCATTACGCAGGAGGCCATTTATGTTTGACACTAAGGCCACCATTGATGTGTGTCAAGGGGTTGTGTCCTTGAGAGGTATGGGGGAAGAATGTAAGTTTTGTATGCTTAAAAATGATGAGAAACTCTTCCCCAAAGATGGTTTTGTAGGAGCCATAACTGATTTTCCAATTTTTAAAGATGATGTGAATGGATGTAAGAAAAGTGGGGATAATGCGGACGTTTGTCCCATGGCTAGTAACACTAAAGCCGACCAATACTCTAGGAGTAACGGGTCGTATCACTCCCCACACGACTCCCATAAAGAGTCAAATCCATCACATTTACCACAAGGGCCTTCAAAATCGAGAGTTAGTGAGGAGAGTTATAGTGATTTATCTGATTCTATATTTTTAAATATTTTTGTGCATGATAACTCTCTTGATCTTGGTTGTGAGAATGGTGTTCTGCAGGTTGCAGAAAAGGTCGAGTTTGGGGGTGGAAACCCCAATAAAAAGAAAAGAAAGAGGGGTAAGCACAAGCGTAAAGTTTCAAAAATAAATGTGGCTTTACCCCTACTTGTTGACAATGGAGAACTGAAGTGGAAAGAGAAGGGCGTTTATGCCCGTGAGAAAAAGAGATGGTCCAAAGGCCGCAAAGCTAAGGCCAAGTAAGCTTGGGACCATAGTCGGGCTAACGACTTTAACCAAATGCGCTGCTTGGGAGGCAACCCAATGAGGTATGTTTTATTTATTTTTTTATGTTAATTATTGTTTAGTAGTGTCTTGCCCTCAGTTAAGCCCAAGGCACGCTTTTGTTCTCTTTGCTCTGAGGACAGAGCATGTTTTGAGTTTGGGGGTGGGCAACTCTCCGAGTTTGTGGGTTTATAGGGGAGTATATATAGTGTCACCCTCTAAAAAAATAGAAAAATTTAAAAATTTTTGTTCTTTTCATAGTTGGGATGTTGGCCAAAGTCTGTGATGATTAGAGTGTGCTTTAATTTTAAAATCACATATGCTATTATTAGTGTGGTGATTGGGATTGCATTGAAACATTTAAATTATGATTGCACCACCTCTCACTTCCGTATCATATTCTTGGTCATTGTCATCAACTTAGGTGCCTTTTATGGGATCATTTCGTGTATTCTCGGGGTCCCTAGAACATGTTTGCATGATTGTCAATAACACATCAATAGGTTACTTGATATATATGGCTATTCTTTGAATCCCTTTTTGTGAGCTTTAAACTTTCGAGTCACTTATATAAAATTTTCCGCTAGAACCCCGTTGAGCTTGAAAAAGAATGGAATCTCTCACAAAGTGGGAGGTTATTTTAGACCACCATTCGTCTTCATTTGTACCTTCATTATCCCACCCTTTTAACTTACACACTATTTTCTCACCTTTTCAAGAAAGTGAAACTAGGGAAAGAATGGGAATATTTTGGGGAATGTTTTGAAAAGTAATAAGGGTTGAGTGGAAAGTGGTCACGAAAATAAAGAAGTGGGTCATGTTATGTAATGAAAAGAGGGGCTTGAGCAAAATATTAAATGCACATTCTTTGTGATACATTTGTGCAAAGTAAAAAAAAAAAAAGCCTTGCCCTCTCTAATGTTAAAGTGGAAATTATGTTTCAAGGTGACCAAAGAAAGTAATGAAATGTGCTCAACCCCATGTCAATGTATGAAAAAAGTTTTAGTTTGTGGGTTGTCACATTGGGAAGTAATAAGGGTGAGCGGAGGAATTATAATCAAAGTGAGGATGTATTGTTACAAGAAGACTTTCTAGTTTCACTTTCTTATGTTCGTATGTCCTTACCTTCATTTGTAACCATGAACCTAGCCCTCGCGAATTGTCGCACTTAACTTTTAAGCCATATTATTCTTTCAATATCGAGTAACCGGGTTGACAATCGTGTAAATATGCATATGAGTGTCCTTTTTGGGTTGTACTGTCTATGACATATTGATTTAGAGCATTGCTTAGTGAATCCATAAACAATCTTAGGTTGTTGACAGTGACCTCCCATAATTCATTCATCATTCATGCCGCGGAGGAAAATTGTGAGTTTTATGCTTCAATGTGATTGTAATCCCATTACTGTGGTGGCACTTGTTGATTATGTGTGTTGGTGAGAATCTGAGACTTGTGTGGCCAATGACTCATCTGTGATAGAACATCCCAAAAATAATTATTTTGTTTTAATATTTTATTTAGAGTAGTTTTATTTTACTTCTTTTAGTTTTGTTTTACTCGGGACGAGCAAAAAGTTAGTTTGTGGGTGTTTGATGGATGTGTATTTACCCATACAAATGATGCACTTTTAGGCTTTCTTTGTGTTTGATTTCCGAGTTTTATGTATATTTGATGTGGTTTGTGAGTATTTTATGAGTACAGGGTATAAAGCTGATTAAAAGTGTATTTTATGGCTAAAAAGTGCAAAAGGAATAAAGTGGAGTGGAGCGGAGAAGGAAAATAGTGAAATAAACGAGCTTCAAGGACTAAATTGGAAATATTGGAAAATTCAGGGACCAAACTGGAAATATGGAAATTTTGGAGGAAATTTGATTTATAAAAATTCGTGAGTTAAAGTTAAAAATAAAATCTCAAAGAGCGAAGTGCAAAAGAAGTCATTATAGTGGTCAAAATGCGACAAAATGTGACGTTGTGATTATGGTGCGAAACGAATACTAAAACAAGGCCACTGCTTCAGGATCATGGCCGGCCAACATGATGGAATTTGGGGCCAAATGGGACCAAGGTGCGGGCATATGGGGCCAAGTTGGGCCAATGGGCCAATGGAAGGAAATGTGGCCAAGTTCTCGGCAAAACTTTCTGGAAACAAGGGCGACCGCGCCAAACATCAAGGGCGGCCGCGCTACAACAAACAAACGTCGGCCAAAGTCTCGACCAGTTAGGGCGGACGCGCTAAGCTATGTGGGCGGCCGCGCTACGTCGTATTCCAGCAGCAGTTTTCACCAGTTTTCAAGGGCATTCTCGACCTTTCATAGATTTTGCCTACAGTTGTTGCCCTATTTTCTATATAATTCAGCAGCCACGTGAGAGATAGGAGGAGAATAACACAGATCTTAGAATATATCATTAGAGTTTTATGCTTTTCTTGAACAATTGAAGAGAAGAATTATTCATCAATTCCAGGTTTTATTATTTGTAAATTATGAGTAGCTAAATTCTTAGATTTGTAGATTGTTTTGATCTTCACCGGATTTCTATGCAATAGTATTTTAATTCTTTCAATTTAATTCCTTCTAGTTCAATAATAGATCTTAATTTCTTGTTCTTAGATTCGAGACGTATGTTAAGATACGAACTCATCTTTGAATAATTGGGTATTTATTGAGCCATTAATTTGGGCGATTTATACATAGACTGCTATTAATTGAATAACTTGATCTGTGTCGTAATAGAATCGGATCAACGTTAGGTTTTGTTATTCTTTCGTGTTTAATGTATTCTTGGCATATCATGGTACCGTAATAGAATCCACAATAGTAAGAGAATATTTAGGATTGTAATCCGGCCACATAACCGTGTCGATCCTAGCTAAAGTGAATGAACCCTAGAAGTTGAGTTAATGTTTTATAAGTAAAATTCTGCATAGAATGATGGTGAAGTGAAATCCAATCTACGAATCTCTGCTCATAATCTGTTTTTTCGTTTAGTTAGTTTTTGTTATTTATTTTATGCTTTTAGTGTGCAATCAAATCTATAAACTGTGGTTACAAAATTCACTGCTTTCACTTCACTTGTTTACCAACGAGTCTCTGTGGATTCAACCCCTGCATTTGCATACTGCTACACCGGTAGTGAGTACACTTGCTCGGTTTTTATTACAAGAGGGAGTTTTCCTCCATCAATGGCCGTCCCCAGAATGAGGGGGTTACCATGTCTCCTCAGATAATTGACCCCAACTATTGGAGGAACTTGGGCATACAGAGTTGCCAACTCTATAGCTTTCTCCTTGGTCAGAGCCCTTGAGGATGAGGCAGGAGTTTCAGTTTGTGGAGTAGAAGGGTCGGAGGTGCTAGGAGGATCATTGTTAGCTTTTTTGTTTTTCTCTCTCTCCTCTCCGGAGCCCGTGGGCCGATCCTTCCTTTTCTTAGAAGCCTGACTGCCGGCCTCAAACAATTCTGGGTTGGAGTCGGAGCTTCCCACTGTCTCGAGATTAATGTGCTCCTCCGGCTCAACGACGATCAATTGGTTGTCCGTGTTGGCCGCAACACTTGCCTCCACCTCAACATCTGCGGCTCTCTCAGGCTCGTCCACGTGAACTTGACGACCTCCAGTGTTAAGCCCCTCAACTGCGGGCTCCCTTTCAATCAAGGGGATAGCACCAGAGCTTTCCTTGGGAAGGTCGTCGTTTCTCTTCGTCATATTTTCTTGACGATCATATACAACATTGGACGCCGCTCGGTCCCTCCTGGCCGCCCTCCGATCATTGGCTCTGATTGCTCCGCTCATAATTTTGGCTTCGATTCGGCCGGCGTCTGCCTGAGTGAGAGCTGCAAAACAAGAACGGGAAAAGGTTACGTTTCTTACAACGAGACAAAAAAGACAAATTCGTACAAAAATGAAAAGACAAATTATAAAGACTTAACCCCCAGTCATCTCAAGGTTAACACAACGCTCCTCAGGATGCCTGGCGTGTGCCCCTATGCAGTTAACACAATTTTCCTCCCAGTCCAAGTTGTCATGGACGACCCAAGTGGGGTAGCGAGCATCGATATTGATTTTTACCAAGGGTTGAGGCCCAATCGACGGGCTAGACATCATCCCGGCCCTAATATATCTCCAATGAGAGGCCTCGATGTCTCTGTATGACACCCATCCAAGGTTTAACAAAGCATCAATCTTATTCTTTAGCTCGGAGGCCCACGGAGCCGACCACACGTGCTCATCTGAAACCATCCTCTGATCCTCGGGGAAGGGAAATTGCCAATCGACTCTACTCTCGACGACGATCATATGGTTATCCCAACCATAAACTTTATTTTGGGTATCAAGAAATAACCCCTGAACATTCCTATGGACAGACACGCTGACCACTGACTTCCCACGAATAGTGGCCTCGTCGTCTTGTAGTATTGCCGGAAGACTTTGTTGCAAGGCTCGTGGCCAAGGAATCTATAAACGACAATGAATGATGACAAGATCCTAACGGCATTAGCACTTAGCTCCATGGGCACGCAGGCTGAATCTTCCAGGAATTCGTTGATAAAAGGGTCTAGGGGTAACCTTAGGCCGAGCTCAAATTGTTTGTAGAAAAAAGCCACCTTTTCCTTGTTGCTAAGGATGGACTCTCGACGAGGCTCGTAGTCAGCTTGACTAAGGTACTCAAGTCTGTAGGTAGAGGCCTGGACTCTATAGGACTCTCGTAAGGCATCTATCATTTGGGTCTTGACATTCCTCCTCCTTGTACTAATCTTGGCTACGGCCCATGGCCTTTCTTCCCCGTCACCAAAGCCTCGTTCATTGCGCCCAGGTCGCACACTGGTATGGAAGGCATCAACTATTCGAGGACCCCCAGCACTTGTACTGGCCTCGTTTGCTTCACAGGTGGTTTGTTGGGAGCGACCGTCGTGATCCATAGCTACAAAACAATGGAAAAGAGCAAGAGAATCAGTCCTAGCATCAATAGGCGACGACCTATCTAAGGGCAACCTAGATTCCCCTGAAACCAAATTCCTAAGTGAATCACGACGACCCAAGGAATAATGAGTTTGTACGTGTCTGGGAAGGTCGTTCATAGATCTGAAGGGTGTTACCCTCGGGTCATCCTCCTCTTAACTCACCAAGAACTTCATCAGTTGGGAACCCCAAGCTCTCATTTTCAAAAACCAAATTTTTCCAGAATTGAAGAACACTCGCTCAAAGGAATTTCCCTCCAGATGCCTTTGGTACATTTATACACCCTCTGATTAAGCCCAAAACCAAACCGTACCCCTCTCTCAAAACTCACGAACCTGGGGGCCATTCTTAAACCCCAACAAACCCAGAAAATCGAAGAACAGTTGAAGAAATTACCTGTTTGAGGGCTTGAAGATGAGTTTTCTGGTGACAAATCGAAGAAATCTCTGATCCAAGCTCCCACTTTTCGCAAATATGGAGAAGCCAGAACCGTTGCGTATCGCCGGAGATGGTTTTGTGGTCGCCGGAGTTGGTCTTGCTGGTGGCCGGAATCTCTTCTCCTTGCTAAATGCTCTCAAGAATCTTGGGTGCGAAAAGTTCGAAATGAAGGAGGGAGGAGGTATTTATACGTGAAGAATATGAAGGGTTTTTGCTTAGAAAACCCAAACGGTGTAATAATGGAGGGCATTAAATACCAGTTGTAATTTTCGAGGAGAATGCCCCATCATGGGACGCGTGCATTTAACGAAGAAACCCTGGCCACCCACGTCACCGATGGTGATGTCACCTCATTTCAAATTTCAAATTGACGGTCGTACGAGTAGCCAGAATCCCATAATCCTCAAAGAAAAGCGCAAACTCCTGGCCCGTCAAGACGACCCGTGAGTTGGGGGCCACTGAACGGAATATTTCGTTATGGGCCAGGCCCATGCCTTTCCCTCCGAGAACGGGCTCAATAATCCCACTAAGAGACCAAGATCAAAGGAACAACACAAAAGATGGACCATGGCTAGTCAAACAATGGATGGCGGTCGTCGCCACTGAGCGGCCGAGCCCATCCAATGACGAGCCATCTCATCCATAGATCATAACCCGTCTAATAAGGAAGGGTCATCGCCACTGAGCGACCAGATCCCTAAAGGGACGAGATAACTCACCTAGCGACGACCTTACTAGACGTATAGCTCCAGGTCGTCTTCTCACAAAGCTTGCTCAACAAGCCTCCCAAAGATAAAGCCAAATCTATCAATGGCCCACTCTGTACCCATGTCCCCATGGAACTAGTAGTGGCGCCAAAAGCCAAAAAGGCGTGCAGGGTTGACTTTCCGTTTTAAGGTAAACCACTGTACATGACAGGTATGGCAGCGTCCTTGCTCATACGGAGCAATCACAGGATGCCACGTGGACGCATGGAGACAAAATCAATCCAACGGTTGATAGCAATCCAATCCAACGGTCTAGATGGAAACCCTAGTTCCCTTCATGCACTATAAATACGTAATCAGTATCATGGGCTAAGGTAATGCAACTTTCACTATCCAAATAAACACATACCCACTGTCCTCCTTACACCTTTCTCCAGCCCACACTGATTCTCACACCGGAGGGCCTTGCTGAACAAGCCCCGGCGCAGTTCACGGTTTCTTTCCTGTGTTGTGCAGATCTCAAGTCAGCTCTTTATTCTGCTGGACAACGATAGCTGAGCCCAAACATTTTCCTGCGTCAACATTTTTAAATGTACCGGTCTGCGTTTATACCTCGATATAAACACAGACCGATACAGAGGGACTTATATTTTTAAAATGGAATTATTTGAGAAATTGTTTTGGAGGGACTTATCTTTTTAAACATTTGAGTTTATATGAAATTTTGACATTTTAGTAAATATATACTACCATCCGTTTCATAGAAATACGTACAATTTGATTTTTTATGAAGTTTGATGATACAATTATGAGAAATTGATATATTATAATTAAATTATAAAACTTTTAATTATTAGTGTTGTTAGTAATAAATCAATAACAACTTTTAAAATTTTATTAAAATGTTCTAATTCTCGTTATTGTATGGTCAAACTTCATAAAAAATCAAACAATAAATATTTCTATGGGACGGAGGGTAGTATGGATTTTTGGTCCGGGCCAGGGTCCGAAGCCCTTGCAAAAACCCTTGTTTTCTTTTCTTTCGTACGTGCTCCTTGCTTCCACTGCCGAAGGAAGCAGCAGATCAACCAAAGAAAACACACACACCCCGAACCACACCACACCACACATGGCGGCGATGGCGGAAGAGCAACAATACCAAGTTGACCTAGGAAACCTTATGGCATTTAACCCTCACCATCACTTTGCATCCGCTCCTGATTCCAGGTTAGGGTTTAAATCTTGCTTTAATTTCTTCCATGTCCGTTAATTTCTGCTGTATGTTAATATGAACTACTAATTCATCAATTAAGGATGTAAACCTCAGTACATAAGTTTATTCATGGTTCTTGAAGCTTCAGCATCATCGTGTGAATTTTTCGCCCCCAAATTTGAAAATTTCACCGATTTTGCAATGCTCTCATTAGATAATTGTCGAATATATTCACCCAATTTGCTAGTCAAACTGTATTTGTATGTTTTGGTTCCTTTTTTTAGTCCATAGCAGTGGCGGAGCCAGGAACATCTATACTAATGGCCCTGAAACATCTATACTAATGGCCCTGAAACATCTGTTGATGAAGTTTCTTATGAAAATAGGATAGTTAGAATGAGAGTTACAAAAAGCCTGACATTTACTTATATAAAGTTTCAATATAAATATATGGCTCATTGGTAGAGTCGAGACTGTGGAGCACAACGAGGCAAAACGATGTAGAAAAATAATCATGATAAGTTAGGATTTAATTTTAATTATTATTTTATTATTTTTGGAATTTATTCTAAATAGGTAGTATTTTATTAGGGATTTTTACCAATAAGACCTTGAAATAGGGTGAAATTTATCAATAAAAACAGTATATTTCAAATTCTACCTTAGGATCCAAGAGTTGAAACCAAAACCACCGTAGAGTCCCTAACCCTATTTATAACAATTTAAATGACCAAACTGCCCCTGTCTTTTTCTCTCTCTATGCGCTAATCAATGTCTTTCTCTCTCTATCTCTATGCGCAAAGACGCAGTTGGGTCCGATCAATTCTCCGAACGTCCACTTCTTCAGCGGCGGCATCCGATCGAGACTTTTCCGCGCTTCCTAACGATGTACTTACGAAAATTGCTGCCAATTTTAGCATGCCAAATCTCCAATTGGGGGGGGGGAAGAAATTCAGAACAATAAATTATGAACAAAAGAAGAAGAAGAAAAAGAAGAAGAAATGGGTAGTAAAGGGATGGGGTTGGGTTGAATTGGGGAAATGGGAACAGGGTTAATGGGGGAGAGAGAGAGGATGAAGCCCACAACAAAAATGGTGGACCTCGCCTCGCGTCTTTCTTCTCCGACTAGGCTCTCCGCTCTCCGGCAGGTAGGCGAGCAGTTGGAAAAAATATCAAGGAGGGATGCGATGCTATGCTTTGATTAATTAAATAAAAAAAAAGGGAGGATGGATGACGAAAGGAAAGGGAGAGGTCTGCCTGCAACTGTGTGAGTGTGTGTTTATGTACAGAAAGAGAGAGAAAAATCAGGTGGGTGTGGTGTATTATTGTATGAGAAGAAGACAAATCTCTTATCTCTGTTTGGAGATTAATATTGGAAATGGAAAGCTGGCCCAGCAAAAAGTATTAAATCAAAATGTAAGGAGGAGAAGGACTAAATGTGGTAAAAGAATTAATAAAAGTAAAATTGATGAGGAAGAAGAATGCAAAATTCTTCCTTCCTCACCAAAATTGGCACAAAAACTCGTATACTTGTGAAAACCATTTCACATTTTTATATAACTGTGAAATAGAATTCTCAGTTATAAATGTGAAAACCATTATACAGTTATTTACATCAAAACTGTGAAATATACTTCTCAGTTTATAAATGTGAAAACCATTATACATTTATTTACATCAAAACTGTGAAATATACTTCTCAGTTTATAAATGTGAATCATTATGCATTTATTTACATCAAAACTGTGAAATATACTTCTCAGTTTATAAATGTGAAAATCATTATGCATTTATTTACATCAAAACTGTGAAATATACTTCTCAGTTTATAAATGTGAAAACCATTATGCAGTTATTTACATCAAAACTGTGAAATTAATGTCTCAGTTTTATACTCAAATATGAAAACTGAGAAACTGAGTATCATTTGTGAAAACTGAGAGATGAATTTATCAGTTTTATACTCAAATATGAACAAATGAGAAATTAATGTCTCAGTTTTTAAATGTAAACATCCGAAAAATTGAGTATCAATTGTGAAAATTGAGAGATGAATTTATCAGTTTTTATACTCAATTATGAACAAACGAGAAATGAAAATATGTCAGTTTTTATATTCATGTGAACAAATGATAAATGGTTTTCTCATTTTTACAAATGAAAAATGAATTTTTTATTTTTAAAATTTGAATCATATGATAAGTGTACTAGTTTGTTTCGTCTTGACGATACGATTAAAATAGTGGTTTCAGATTATTTTTACGATTTTTAGATTTTGAGATATTGCATTTTTAAAATTTCAAGGTAAAAAAAAGGAAGAGAGAGAAAGAGGAGAGAGAAAGTGAGGAGAGAAGGACAAATAGCACAGGAAGCAATGCTTTAGGCAATGTGCGTGTGTTTACACTTGGGGGTAATTCGGTCCAGTCAATTTACCTAGGACTTATTGATAGTTTCGAAAATGTCAGTCCTTAAAGGTAGTTTTTATTTGGATGGGGACTAATTGGTCAAAGCCTCATTTTATTATTAGAAGTAGATTAGGGTGTTATTTTGATATTTTATTGTTTGATTAGGTTACTATATAGACTAGGATTATTTTGAGAAGGTTTTGAATTGTTTTTCAAGTCCTAGGAACCCTATATAATTAGGGATATCTTTAATTACGAAAATTAGTTTTTGATTTGATTAATAAAATTAGAGCGTTGCTTTATCTTTCCTATTTTCGGTACTCTTTAGAGTTAACGAAGGTTGAAGAATCCGTTACTGAAAATCGCGAGCGATTCAACAGTAATGGATTTATCTCAAGTCTTTCATAGATTTATCTCAAGTCTTTCGCTACGTCAGTTGGTATCAGATTTTTGTTCGAACCAGAAAGAATGGTTCGCGGAAGGAAGGCCGCTGTGGAAGAGACCTACGAACGTGAGTAGGATGTGCTGGAGCAGCGTATCGCACGAGTTGTAAATCAATGTATGAATCAGATGATAGAACAATTAACAAAGATGATGAATGAGTTGTTTGACCAGCAGAATCAGAGAATTCAAGCAGAATCAGAGAATTCAACAAGGGATGAGGGTTCGTAATCGGCGTCGAGATTGGGAAGCTTAGACCGAGAGTGAAGACTACTCAGAGGTAAACCGGAATTGGGGAAACGCCAAGTTCAAAATCGTCAACAGTAATTTCATGTAATTTCATGTGGTGAGTCAAAATCTACCGATCTTTTTATCGATTGGTCAGAACAACCAATTTATGATCTTCATAAGAATGACTCGTCTCAATCTTCCACATCAATCCATCTTATGAAGATTCGACGTCATCCATTGTTACACCAATATGATGAGATGTCATTAATTTGACAGATTTCACAATTACACTCATAAAAAATTGGTGGTTTTGACCAATGGATGAAAAGGTTGGTAGGTTGATCTATCATATCCATACGTTGATCTACGACTCGTGCGATACGCTGATCATCCTCCTCACGTTCGTAGGTCTCTCCCACATTGGTCTTCTTTCCCCGAACCATTCTTCCTGGATCGTACTAAGCTCTGATACCAACTGACGTAGCGAAAAACTTAAGATAAATTTATTACTGTTGAATCGCTCGCGATTGCCAGTAACGGAAAACTCTAATTTTATTAATCAAATCTAAAACTAATTTTCGGAATTAAAGATATCCCTAATTATATAGTTTTCCTAGGACTTGGAAAAACAAGTCAAAACCTTCTCAAAATAACCCTAGTCTACATAGTAACCTAATCAAACAATAAAATATCAAAATAACACCCTAAAAATACTATTTATTTAAAATAAATTCCGAAAATAATAACAAACAAAAATAATTAAAATTAAATCCTAACTTATCATGATTATTTTTCTGCATCACAAAATCTGAGGAGTATAAGAGAATTAAGATGGCTTCTAGCAGTCTAAGCAATCCATTGCACTAATATAGTGGACTGTGTGATTTTATTGTTTTCCTTATCAGATAATTCATTTTAGGATCACCATGATTTACATGTGTACAAATTGTGCTGAAATGAGCTTAATGTGTGCTTTTGTTTCATTTTATAACTTTAGGGATGAGCTGGTGAAGATTTCACTGCAGCAGGCCACCAAGTTAATTCAATCCGTTGGAGATGCTCTTTTTAACTTGCCTTCAACGGAAGATTCCACTGGGCCTATAGTCAGTTTGTCTCCTCCGACAAGATTGCCAAGAGAAAAGCCTGTATGTTCTTCCTTGCTCTATTTTACAAGTCTACCTCTCTATGCAGAAAGGGTTTATGTTGAAATGAGATTCAATAATGTACATTGATCATAAACATGTAAAAATGCATATAAAATGGACAAGAAGCTGTCAAAACACTTTTTTTTTTGGCTCACTTGTCTATTTTGACCACAGAAACCACTGCAACAATGTAGGAACTTCAATTTATATTCTCTAGAGTAATTGCTTCCCGATAAATTAATGTAACTTAGACGAAAAACACTAGAAACTGGTGAACAATTTTAGCATGTTCCCAATCATCTGAAGTACTCGGGTCTATAAATGTGGATCATGCCTTTTTATATAATCATATACAGATATACTCTCCTGTAATGAAAACGCTGATCCAAGCATATTGTATGTAAAATTCCACCTTGTGTACACATCCAAAACCAACATCGTTCGACAAGGTATTTGTGTACACATCCAAAACCAACATCGTTCGACAAGGTATTTGCTCTTTATCAATACTTGAGAAACTCGAGTTTCAAAGTGTAATACCACATTGCTTTGGCTATGCATGCTCGATTGCAATGTATGCACATTGTTATCTGCCCAGCCACTACAGGTGAACTTTGACGAAATTAATTTGTAACAAGATGTTTGGGCTGATATTTGCAAACTAAAATTCTGAGTTCACTGATTTTACGATATTAATAAGATCCAGAAATTTATGGGTATTTTCGCCAGTTACCCGGTTCTTTTATTTGTGGTTTGTTCTGGATATCACATTTAGTATCTAGGCACTTGTGCATAACTAACTCTCTTTCATGTTTGCCAGCTTCCTAAGCCTAAACCTCCAACAAAGTGGGAGGAGATTGCCAAAAAGAAGGGTAAGTTGACAGCTATCTCTTATACCTTTATGGGTAGTCAATTCTGAGGATTTTTTCTTCCAGTCGTTAACCTTAGTCAAATAACCTCGACTTTCCATCGAGTGTTCTGATATTTTTTCTGTGAAATCTCTACCAGGTATCCAAAATAAGAAGAAAGACAAACTTGTCTTTGATGAACAAACTGAGTCATGGAAGCGTCGTTATGGTTATGATCGTGTAAATGATGACAACGACGTACCAATCATTGAAGCAAAGATGACTGATGGTAAATAACTGCATTTTTTTTAAAGGCTGAACAAATTGATTCCTCGTTTACATAATTAAGTACCATTTGTGCCAAAAAGAAAAGGAAAAAATTTAAAAGTGAAAACAGAACGGGAGATAAGAAAGCATGCAAGCGCTATACTATAAACAGTTTTCATCATTTTATCTCCTTTACCGGTTGCCTGTGCTCTCAACATTCCCTGTGGCTCTTTTCCCTTCATGATGTCATCAATTAATGTGTAAGAATCAACACTAATTAGAGTTGCTTTTTTTTCTCAGAGCCAGGAGTGGATGTTTTTGCCAAGAGACGAGCCGAAAAGAAGCAACGGGTTGAAAAGCAAGAGAAGAACCGGTATCGTAATTTGAAAGAAGCGGCAAAAGTTGGGGCTCTGCCAAGGTTTGTACCCTATTTCTCATTGCATCGGAAAAAACAGTCTTCAGCTCTGTCATTGTGTGTGTGTGTGTACTAGTGCCTTGTTTCAATGAGGTGATTTTTTTTTCTTTTTGCCATTTTCCCCTTCTTTGTGAAGCCATGTTCAACTGGCTGCCACAGCCTTACCTATAACCGGAACCCAAGCTGCTCCAAGAAAGGTTACCAAAGACGAACTACAAAATGTTGCTGGAATGGCAGCAACTTCAACTGCCAGCGGTGGTAAATTTGACAAAAAAATGACTGGAGAAAAGGCCCTAAAACATGAAAAGAAGTACCGGAAGGTTTGCAGACCACTTCCCCATCCATCTTCTTCTTCTTCTTTTATTTGACCATTTTAACAGTCTCTTTATACTATATTCAGTTCTTACCTGTTGCGGAAGGATCAGGAATGGGTTCATTAGAGAAACAACAAACTGACAAAATTTTGAACAAGCTGATGTCCAAGAATTCCCATGAGATACTTAATGTTGAAAAGGTAATAAAAACCTCTTCTCCTTGTAGATTCAACTGCTTGTCTGTCTGTAACTTAAGCTTCACGTCCACCCAATAATATCACACTTTAAGCTGTTGTACATAATACAAAGTACAATGGTTTAAAGCATGATGAAATCTTAATGAATAATACCCATTGGACAAAAATTGCCAACCCTACCTGAGGGTTTGACAAGTATCTCAACCTCGATTCGCCACATACAAGGCAAGGGAATCATTTACCCCCTTGTTTTTTAAAATCAGACATTTACTACCTTTGAAGTTACAAAAAAATTACTCCCTCTGTTCCGACTTGAAAGCTAAAAAAAATTTCAAAGGGTTGTCCCAGCCTAACCTTTAAAATCCCAAAATGGAAAGTTTTTATTACTTCTTTATTTGTGGTCCCCACATGTTATACTCACAATAATTATCCACTAATTATTCCCTACCCCACTTTCTCTTTCCTACCCAACTATCTACACTCACAACACATCACATTTTTCACCTTTTCCTTAATTCTTGAACCCACTTCATTTTTTAAACTTTCGTTTGGGACGAAGGGAGTATAATTTCGCACTAAAATAATAATAAAAAAAATTAGTTTTGACTCCCTTTTCTTGTAGAAAAAATAACACTAAGTTATAATTTTGACCCCCTGAAACAAAATCATGGCTTTGGCACTGACTCCCCCCCCCCAGGTTTGGTTTGTGTCACTTTCTCCCTTTTGTCAACTTTATGATACAAATATTTTACCCCTAAATCACTAGTGTAAGTCAAATTTCTTGTCTTTAGAACCCTGGTCTTACTAGTTAAACATTTGTTAACATGTATTCAATTAGGCTGTCAACATGTACAACGTCAAGAAGGACAATAAACGGAAGAACGACAGAGGAGGGGGGAAGTCTTCTTCTTCATCAACCTCTAGCAAGTTGAAAGTAAAGAAGAGTCCATACAAGAAAATGTCAAAGAAAGCATCTTTTGATAAAGGAAGAAAGTCAAAGGGAGGAGGATCTTCTTCACATAAAGGGAAGTCAAAATGAAACTATCTTTAAACAATTATGTTGGCTCATAACATTTTGTTTACAGATCGCAATTTACTTCTTATTTAGGAAGAATCTGACAAATTTTAATTGTAATTTGTTGGCCTTTGAGCAATAGTTATTCATTCACTTTGAATCCATTGTTACATGAGACGAGATCATGTATCACTTTTGTCTACCACATTGTATACCACAGATGATCCATCGATTATTAGTTATTAGGGCTACATTGTATACCACAGATGATCCATCGATTATTAGTTATTTGGGCTACATTGTATACCATAGATGATCCATCGATTATTAGTTATTAGGGCTGATATCATCATGACATCATCGCCTTTGGTATACAATGTAATACATAAAAGTGGTACATGTAATTTCGCCTCTTGTTATATAGTCTTACCAACAAAAGAATCGAGTTAGACAGATTGTTTTATTTTTATAAATTTTTGGTTAAAGCTCTATCGAGTTGACTATAAGAGATAGAATTATTCATTGGGGTGTCTGGGTTTCTTAAATTGATGTGGATTATTAATGTGATTATTGCTCTGTCATGATTGTATTTATATTTTCATTTTTTGAATCAGATTATCCGTCACTAAGATCTAATTGTGAATTAATATATCACATTAAATGACAAATAAAAAACTACATCTATTGCTAACTGATCCAGGTGAACAATTATACTCCCTCCGTCGGTCCTACAGACTTAAGACAATTTGTCATTTCGGGCATCCAAATTCGACTTAGGACGTATCAAAATAATAAGTTTATATTAGTTTTATATTTAATGTGACTCACATGTTATAATCACAACAATAATTCTCTTACAATTCCTTACATCCATTCTCATATTTTACTTTATATACTCACAATACCTCCTTCACCCATTCTCTTTTATTCTATTAGTGTTTCTTAATTTTTGTGTCGATAAAGAAAATTCTAAGTCGATGTAAAGAGGGAGTGTAATAATAGGTAAACATACTAGATAAGGTAAATTATTTAGCTAGATAAGCACTTTATTCGTAATTTAGGAATATGTCAAACTGTATGAAGCCGATAGTCATTTGTATTAACGATTCAAATTCATTATTTAACAAATTTATGTTCTTGTTCAATAGAGCGAGTTAAAAGACAATCATACTTTAAGGTTAAATGACAAATAAGGGTCTATGAAATTGTTTATATGATCGGTTGTTTCAAAACTTGCAAATAATAAAAAGTTTTAAAATAAAAATATTAGCGGTTATTTAACGAGATTTTTAACAAAAAGTTTTAAAATAAAAATATTAGCGGTTATTTAACGAGATTTTTAACGGTTTCGTCAAAAACTCTAAATGGCTAAGATCATTATCTTTAGACCCTGATTTGTAATAGTAGTATTGTATTCGTCTCTCACACTGTGTGGAGCATCTGATACAATCAGTCAATCATGGCGTCGAAGCGATCTCCGTCGTCGTCACTCGTTTTCTCTCTCTTCCTCCCTCGCGGCGTCGATTCCCTCAACTACTTCATCGCCATCCTCTCCATTTTCTCTCTCCTTATCCACAACCTCTCTCTCTCCGCCACGGCCGACTCCCACTTCGAAGGCTTTGACGCCGACGACGACATCGATGACGTTGAAGTCTCTCTCCACTCAATCTCCGATCTCCCCATCCGATCACCTCCACCTCCCACTACCCTCTCCACCCCCTCCGATCCCGAATCCCATCATGGTCCACCTCCACCTGACCCCACCACCACCGATCCAACTGAGCCGGCCGACACCAAACTCTCCCCTCCCTCTACCTCCTCCTCTTTCGATTTCTGGGATGAAGACGAATTCGAAGGTCTCCCTACTCAAACATTGCCCACAGAACCCACTAAAACTACCGAGCCTGACACTGCTACTGACGATCCCGCTTCAATCTCCTCAAACCCTAATTCCACAACTCATAATGGTGCTTCTGATACTCCCCGATCATTGCGGTCGTTCACCATGGAGATTATTTGCGCGTCTTTCTTGATTATGTTCGCTGTTAATTATTTCACTGGCCGGAAAGAGAATGAGAATCTAGCTTTGGCTTGGGTGACGAAATTTGCTGTCAGGGATACAATTTTTGAGAAGAATTTCAGTTTGTTAGGTGTAGGGGAAGGTGAAGACTCGCCGCTATTGTTGAAAGAAGGTCAAAATGTGTTCAAGTTCTATGCTAGTGGCCGTAGGTTTTGCCAGGGTTTGTTGGCTACAATTGAGCTACAAAGCCGACACGATTTGATATCGAGGTTGTATAATATGGTTGTGCCTAGTAAAGATGAGATTACTTTTGAGGTTTATATGAATGATGATGCAATGGACCAGATTGTTTTTGCTTTGGCTAAAAAGAAGGCTGCCAAGGTGATGCAGAAGGAGGTGAGGGATCTTCAGAGGTTTGGGAATTTGATGAGTCCACCCAGTGGGAGGAAGTGGGTTGTGGATGATTTAGCTGTTGTTACGGAATCTAAGGAGGTTGCTGGTGATTTGATCACCGATGCTGTGCTTGATCAGGTATTGATATGGTTTGGGTAGCTGGTTATTATTTCTTGAAATGCTTTAACTAAATGTTTGATTTAAAATTATTGGCTATTGCTTTTTGATTTGTTTATTTGTTTGTCTGATTTGGTAAATTTAAAATGGTTTGAATTGTGAGCTTTCTTTCTTATTTCTTGAGTTCTGTTGAACCTTGAAATTCTTGAAGTTTCTCGCAAATATTTCTCCAAGTGAGTTAAAAATGAAAATCTTGTAAGTTAGTTTCTGTTTGGTCACTTTTTCTCAGAGTTGCATATAGCGAAATGGAATTGGCACTAAAAGGGCTTTATGGTCATGTTATTTGCAAGTTTATTGTAGTGAAAGGAAGATATGATGTTACTAGTGGCACTTGGAAATCTCGTGATTGTGGATTTGTTTAGCCCGTAGGTGTTATATTGTATTTTAATGCTTGGATTGGTTCTAGGAGAAGTTAGATAACAGAAAATAATATAGAATTTATACTACAAGTTATGATCATCTTCATTCTTGATGAACTTTAGATTTGGCTGTAGAAAATGCATTAGTTTGATTCATTTGTTTCCTGGCATATTCCTTTCTTTGCATTAGTTTCGTGTTTCAAAATTGTTAATACAAAGTAAGTAAGCAAGCAATGGCAAGTAAAAACAAAAGAGAGTGAGAAACGAATGGCTGGTAAATTCTAATGTAAAAAAGAAAATAGCTATTATTAAGCAATTCTGTTGGTCGTATCTTGATATTTTACTGATTTTGCTCAGTAAGTGTCTTCTTATATTCTTCTAGCGTTGATGCTTCTGGTTTATCTGGCGTTGCGCCTTCTAGTGATCTATATCCACTTTCGTCACCTATCAAAGAATAAAGGATTGACTATTGGTGGTGAAATGCCAATTCAAACCTATTTGCAGCATATCATTTTCTGAAGGCTCTGTATTCCGAGATCTATAACTTCTTTAATAAAAGGAAGGGATGAACCTCGTGCATACACACACACACTGACACAAACACACTTCATTCATCAGCCAAAGGATAGAAATGTGGATTTACACTCACCTGCGTATCATTGTTTGAAGGCTCTGGAATCTAAATACTGTAACTTCATTAACAGCAGAAAGAGAGGAACACACACAACCAACCTATCCTCCCGCCTCACTGCCACAAAAGATGGGACCAATATTTGGATCACTTAGTTGTAAAACAATATGTTTAGGTAGAAAGTTGAAAGCTTTTCCAGGACCTAGTATACATTTTTTAAGCATATCTGATAATTTAGATGAACTAAAGAGCTAGCCATTAATCAACTTTGACATTGTGTAAAATTTTAACCAAAAAGCAGTTTTGTACTGAAATAATATTGTAAAGTAATTATACAGAGGAGTGTTTGACCTTTATAGGATATATTATTTTCTGAAAAATAATTACAATTTATTTAGCAGCTTTAGTTATTGACTTTCTTTCGCTTCTGCCTGTATCCTATGTTCTACGCGGAGCCAAATGGCTTGTTATTAGTTTAAACTCTAAAGTTCTGTTGCTAGAACCAGTAACAGAATTGGAGCTTTGAACTTTTAGAATTTGCAATTGAGTCAATGTTTTAGTTGTTCGTAATGTTTTGAACCATATTCTACTCTTATATCCTTCTCTCCTGAAGAGGTTGCCCACTCTTAATTTAAACCCACAAACTACTTCAACTCCTATAAAAGAAAAAGACTCATTTTCTAGCCCCAAATTAATCATTTTCCTTCAAAATCTCAAATTTACAAAATTGGGCGAATAGAAGGTGGAAGATAGCTGGAGGCATTAGAGTGAGGGATATGAATGGAAAAAATTTCTTGTTCGAATTTCCCTCTAAGGAGGAAGCTTCTCGCATTTTGCTGGCAAAGAATTGGGTTGTGAATGATAAGCCTTGTTTCTTGATCGTTGGGCAAAGAAGTTGCAAAGAGATTTTCTACCTGAAGGTTAATCAGAGGAGCGTAAATATCACCTTGTCAAATGGAAAAATGTATGTTCCAATATGAGAGTTCGAGGTTTAGGGATAAAGAATCTGCGGTTGTTTAATGTTGCTCTCTTGGGCAAGTGGCTTTGGAAATTCTTGGTAGATAGGGATGCTCTTTGGAGGTATGTGGTGGTTGGGAAGTACGGGGAAGGTGAACACTTGTGGTTCCCTAATTTGGCGTCTTCATCCTATGGTGTTAGTGTTTGGATTGGGATTCGTAATGTTTGAGATTTATTTCAACAAAATATTCTTTTTGAAATAGGTAATGGCTCTCGAGTCAAATTTTGGAAGGATAAGTGGTGTGGCGACATTGAGTTGAGGAGAGGTTTCCCAGATTTTTATAGTATTGCTTCTAATAAGGATGAGTGAGTTAGTTCTGTTGTGCATGTTCACGAAGGTACAATCACTTGGAGTCCACTTTTGAGAAGGCATCTTCAAGATTGGGAGTTAGATTCTCTTTCGACACTTTTTGATAATTTTTATTCACAACAGATTTTGGGTGATAGAGGACAGAATCATTTGGAAGGGGGTTAAAGGCAATTGCTTCTCTGTTAAATCGTTCTATCATATTTTGACAAACAATATTAGGCCTATTTTTCCATGAAAAACAGTTTGGAAATCAATGGCCCCGATAAGAGTGGCCTTTTATGTTTGATAGACCACAAATGTAGCTATCCTCACAAGTGATAACATGCGGATTCGCAAGAAGATTTATGTTAATTGGTGCTTTATGTGTAGGAGGGATGGAGAAAGTGTAAATCATCTTTTGATGCATTGCCCGGTTGCGAGGGAGCTTTGGAATTTCATTCTTGGTTGTTCCAGCTATCATGGGTTATGCCTAACTCATTGAAGGAGTTCTTTCTCAGTTGGTCTCTCTATAAGCGTCGTAAAAGATTGTCTATGAGAGGTTGCCCCCTTGGGAGTTTGCTGGATAGAGTTTGTTGGATACTATGGAAGGAAAGGAACTGCAGGGCTTTTGAGAATGCCGAGTTGTCTATTTCTAGATTGAAAGAATTTCTTCTCCATATGCTATATTTTTGGTGTAAGGAGTCAGTGCCGACTTCTTATAATTCTGTTGTAGAGTTTTGGATAGTTTTGTGGTTGGCTAGGCGTTTTAGTTTAGTATACTTCTAGTCTACAAAGGATCTGTCACCTGTTTTGAAGCTTTTTGTTTATATACTGTATACCCCTTTACCTATCAAAAAAAGTAATTTCAACCTAGCTAAAAGTGAGAACCCAAAGAACACCAAGAACAAGATTGAAACTTCCAAAATCTGAAAACCGATGTAGAAGACTAAGCAGTAGTGGTGCCAACCAATATATCTCTGTAGGTAAGGAAAATAATTCGCTGACCCAGGGGGTGGGGCATTGTTCTGATGAGTTCCAGTCTTCAAAGATTTATACAAGTTTTCCCTGAGAGTCGACAACGACTGTGTCTTGGATTGGTTAAATATAGATGATTGACAGCCAGTCTGGGCTACGAACTGTCTGATATGGGACAGGAAAGTTAGTCAATCGTCTTTCCTTGTCTTTTTTTCACCTTTCACCTAGGCGAGAGATAACACAGTCTTGAGTTGTTTCTTCAACACCGCCTTGCCGGGCCTTCAAGAGGAATAGTCCCTCGCTTCTCGTCTAAGGTGATCAAAGCTTTCACCTTTAATAACTAAGAGATGCACATGAAAGAAGCCTCATCTCTATGTAAATCTTGAATCAATTCTTCAGTGTTTAGGGTATCATTTTCTTATGGACATGTTGTGATCACTTTATTTTTTATTTTTTTCCTTGGATAAGTATTCATTTAAAATAGGCAACTAATATTAGTTGTATCTTTCTCAGCCTCTAGGCTCTAGCATTGTTACTTTAGTTATAGGTAACTTAATCATTTTCCGTTTCTCATGTATTGGTATAACTTGTATACGTTTCACATTCTTCGGGAGATCTGTAGTATGGAATCCTTAATTTGATGAACTTTCGGTTATGCTCGCTGGGAAGCATACTTTTTAGAAGGCCTTGCTTTCTCATTTTCTTTCCGATTCCATCCTTCCATGTGCATGAAATGGGAGAAATTCTCCTGGGTGATATCTTTTCATATTGTCATTGTTCAATTTGGTTTTTACCGATCAGTTTCTCCTTGCTTATGCAGTATCATTTAAATCTATTCTCTGGCAGGTCTTTGGTGAGAAATCATTTGAGAAATTTGGAAAGTGGTTCATCTCAATGCACTTCTCCGATCAGAACCCAAGCACGCACAAGAAGACACTGGTGTTTAAGTTTGCTCTTCCTAGTGCCAAGCATATGGCTGACATGACACGTTTGGTGGCTCTGATACCATATTACATTGATTTAGTTGGGCGATACAAACTCAGTTCACAGGTAGTTTAACTTCTACTCCCTCCGTACCATAATAAATGCCATGCCGCATTTGACTTGCTAACATTTTTTAAAAGAATGTGCTTTATTTCTTTGTACATTACTTGTTCAATGGTAAAATTTCTTGGGATGGACTAAAAAGGAAAGTGCGACATTTATTATGGTACAGAAAAAGTATTTACATTTTGTAGCTGGATTCAGTAATTATATTTCAACGACGACTTCCAATTTTTGACATGTGGGATCTTTAGGCTCGATCCAAAACAGAAACAGCGAGAGCAAAGATTGCCCAAGAGATGTACAAAGAACTTCATTATGCGAGGCAAGAAGCTTTGCAGAGAAAGAAGGCTGACAGGAAGAAGATGCTGGAGGAGGCCGAGGCAAAGCTCAATGCAGAAGCTCTTCGCAAGAAAGAAGCAAAAGAACGTTCTCGCCAAATGAAGAAGGCAATGCCCAAAGTGAAGATGACCCGCCACTAAATTAACTCACTCAAATCTTCATATATACCCAGCAGACTTGTCAGATTCTCCGTTGCATAATCTTTTTCGAGTCGCTTTCTACTTCCTAATCTCCAGGTAGAGACAATTAGATTATGTACCTGCTAATGGTTATGTACCTTAGTTGTTCACATAGAGTTGTCAAATACTAGTAAACCATTGTACTCCATCCCATAAACAAAGTCCCACTTCTCTAAAGACGATTTTGATTGAATGAACGACCAATAATTTATGGTTAATTTGTTCGTCCTAATGAAATTTTAAAATTTGTTATTGGTAGTATTCTTGATTTTGTATTTATAACTAGTTTTAAATTTTTACTTGGATGATGATTTTTTCCTAAATATTTTGTTCAAAGTTCAATCAAAATTATCTTTAAAAAAGTGGGACTGCCTTTATGGAACAAATGGAGTAGTTTTTTCCTAGTTCATTTCCTTGTGTAGGAAGTTAAATAGATCAAGTAAGTTGGCTCATTTACAACATGCTTATGAAAGAACATGTTTCAGCTTATATGTTGGATGAAAAAGAAATGCTTTTTATGGTCCATTGCTGTAAGTTAGCTATTGTTGTAGATATAAGCAGAGTAATATTTCAAAAAAGATCCCGTCATTTTTATTTTGTGGTCAACTTGATTGAACTGATGACCAGAGACAAAACCGATACTACATAAATAACGAGCAATAGAAGGCTGCAGGGTACATTTATAATTTCTACAAGGTCCATTTTTATGGAAAATTACATCAAATTTTACATCTACCTGCACAATGTGTGCTCAATACATAATCGGTATAACCTATCATCAACTATATTGTTCAGCACTTCTCTCTATCGATCCTCATTAGGGTCTTTACCCAAATATGAGAGGCCTTCAAATATTGCATAAATAATCTACACCGCTATATATTTAAACTACAACATTTTAATACACAGACCCGATGAAAACCAATTGTATGGATTTGGCTTCATCCTTTTTTCTTTTTTTTCTTTTTGGCATTATTCTTTTGACATTTCTGAGCCCTTTAAGACGCACTGAAGAATCAATCACACTAGAAGCTAACTTTGGTTCCTGCAATGTTGTGAAATCCAGTTACGGCTTCTTCTTCTTTTCTTTTCTTTTTTTCATTTGAAGGAGATGCTAAAGTTTAAATTGAGATCTCATCTTTAAGACAAGGGGAGATGAAAGTTACCTAGCAAAGATGTTATTTCTCCTATCGGATTGCTGCTGTCTGATTCTGAAACTGTATCTTCTATATTAAGTGTTGGCTTGTCATTGGTTGTAGCCACCAAACCATCTTTGGCAACTACGTACGGACCTTCATCAACAAATGATGCATCTGAATGACCATTCAGGGAGGCAGAATGGGCCTGTGACAGGAAAACAAGTTATATGAATGTTTGTATCAACTTCTACTGCTCTACTGCTCTCTCTGTCCCTAAATAAATGTCTAAATTTCCAAAAAAAAAATCTAATTCACACTTATAATCATAATGCAATATGGTGAGATCATTAAGTTTTATTTTATGTACTTACACTACAAAATCTGCTTAAATCCCAACTTTCTTAAGTGTCCCTCGAAGTTAAAATTGGACATTCATTTAGGGGCGGATGGAGTATTATCTTTCAGTTTGTTTTCAGAACTAAGTAAAGATTGGTTACTGTCTATTTACCTCCTTTTTCTTCTGAATTATCGAGCTAGAGTTTAGAACAGTGAGGAATTCATCAACAGCCCTTACCCACCTGTAAAATTAACTTTTTTGTAAGTCTAAACAGTGAGGTAAAACGTAAAGCACATGAGTGAAAAATTAGCATGAGGTGCTGAAGCAAGATAATGACGATATTTAGGGTGAAACGTTAGCAAGAAAAATCAGTCAAAGTACCTAAACTCTAAGAGGTAAAGAAAGAAAATGAAATTACCACATGCTCTTTGCAGCCATGCCTTCAAAATGTCCCAGGTGTCCTCCATGTTCCGTAATAGCTAAAACAATGTTTTCATTGGCCCTGCAAAATAATTGTACCAGGTCAGATCCACGTAATCATATACTCCCTCCATCCTAAATGAATGACCAAAAAAAAATCAATTTTGCACTTTTTTGGTCATTCATTTTGGGACGGAGGGAGTAACATTTTCAGGAAAAGAAATACAGTGAGCTTAGTACCTGCACTCGTCCCAAATAATAGCTTCATTCGTACAGACAGGATCATCCATAGCACCAATGCAAAGAAGGGGCACCTTTACCTTCTCGACATACCCAGCACAGCTAGATAGCCTGTAATACATATCTGCAGTCTGAGGAATAGTACAATATCTTCAGTAAGTAGTGGAAAAGAAGGTTTATAACAAGTATATGGAGAACAATATGATATCTTCAGTAAACAGTCATCAGAGAATCCGTAAAGATTATTACCTCAAATTTTCCAATGCGGCAAGTGCCACTTGTGTCAAAGTCTCGAACAGAACGTGACTGCAAGAGTTGATATACTAGATGATTAGGCAATGTGAATTGAAGAGGTGAAAATAGATCTTCATCAAGCTCACACAGAAAAGACAAACTAGAAGGCAGTTTAATGGAACCCAATACATCAAAAAAGGCTCAAGGATCATCGTTATACTATCAGATACAACAGAGTTAAGTTCATCCATATTTATATATGCTACCTATTTTGATATAATTTTCAGTTGTCAATTTATAATTTGTAAGTTTGTTGACTACATAACCAAAAAAACATCCTTGTTGGAGTCGGTTACATAAGTGTCTCCCCGAGAAGCTTGATGTTTATCTTAGGAAGTGGTTGATCAGACACCTAGAATACTTAGAGTTCCAGGAAAATTCTTGACTAGAATAAATATGTGGCTGATATCCTTCATAGGAACAGAAACATATGGTTGTGTGTGCAACCTTATCTGTAGCCTGTCTAATGGAACGGTTAATTAATTAGCAACTCATTTAAAAGCTTAAGCTATTAGATAGAAGCACCTGATCTTGAAGTCTTATCTTTCTTACTGGACATCTTGAAGTCTTATCTTTCTTACTACAATATGGTAGCAAAATCATTTATCTTAAATGGGTGTATGTGAGAAAGACATCTTGAAGTACCTCATTTAAAAGATGGTTTCCCTGATTTAAGATAAATGGAACGGTTAATTAATTATCTTGAAGTCTTATCTTTCTTACTACAATATTTTTTCTTTTTTCATTATAATCACTATTATTTTCTTTTTCGTTTCCTAATGTCTTCACGAATAAATTCTACTATTGGGATTCTGAAACTGATATCCATAACAATAAGATTAAGGAATTGAGGATTAAGGCAAGAATTATAGAAGAGAACATAGGATGACCTTTTCAATGCCTTCCCAATCTGCATGACGAGAAAATAAGTCCTGGTGCCTGCCACAAAAAAAAAATCATGATCAGAGGTGGATCCAAGGCATGTCAATGGGGTGCAAGTGCATCCAATTACTTCCCAACTTTTAACGTAAGTATTCATTTACCCCCAATTTATATTACATCATCAGAAGTGCACCCAATTGAATATGAAATGTTTGTAGTCCAATGGTTAAAAATTTTTAATATTCTTGCTTTTTCAAGAAATTGACCTAGGTTCAAGTCTCGTTAAATGCATTTTTGGTGTAATTTTTAATTCGAAGTATTGTATTGTACTTTGTGCACCCACTTACCTTTACCCTGGGTCCGTCTGGTCATGATCCGTTACATATGAACATTAGACATTCTTATATCAGCCACAAGTGATTATGCAATTTCATGTTCCCTATTGTGTACAGTATATACAAGAAAACAATGCAAAATTCAGTAGGAAGGTGATGGAACACATACATCTTTGCATATCTTTTAAGTCCAATGGCTAAAACTTTGTTATAGAGCTTCTGCACAGGCTTGCGTCTAATAAACCTGTCACACAGCTGTCATACACAGGGAAGAAGAGTTAGCATGAGTATTTAAATCTTTTGTAGATAGAGTCATTTATGGAAAATAATGATCCAATTACTAACCAAGAGGTCCCAAGGATTGCAGACAGCAGCAGCTCCAGCAATAGGAATATCAGCCCCGTCCTCGCCGATATATTTTACCTGAAAGAGTAACCTTGATTAACTAGTGACTTGCATTAGAAAGTTGAAAGATCGATCTGCGGGGTCTACATACTGACAGATTTCCTCAAAGAACATTTATCCATATTCGAGTAAAGCAAAGGGAAGTTTCAAATACTATCTTATAGATGGTCCATCAAATTAAGAATTAGAGTTCTGAGCTTCGGAATTACAGTTGGAAGTTCTGGCCAGTAAAAGAAGAAAAAAGGTGAAAATTAGCATACCATCATATTGGCACCAAGGCTAGTTCCAATAATATATATAGGAGCCCCAGGGAATCGAGCGTGAAGATCATTAACGACGTGACGTAGATCACTGGTCCATCCACCATTATAGAAGAAATCAGACTGCACAGGCACACAAATGGATTAAGGTGGGAATGCTAGAGGTGTTCAATCAATCTCTTCAATTTTAAACAAACCCTACATGGCTATATTGTTGGTTTTTGGTGTTGATTGCTAGATAACTTTTACAAGGAAGATCATTTTCTTCTAATTCATATATGATGGATTAATTTCAATTAGAAGTTTGACATCACAAAAGAAATGCAAAAGCGATTACAAAAGTTAGTAGGGAAGACTTACAGTTAATGATATGCCCCCAAGTCCCCGATGATTGCTAACAACAACATTCCAGCCACGCTTTGCCATATAGAAAGCTATATGCTGTATGTACTGTCATACACATTACACATGTCAGAGTCTAACACAAGAAATGACTGTTGTACAAGTCAATAGGCGAAAGGTGGCTCGCAATAAGTAGAAAGCATTTTGCTATTTTAAATCTTCATGAAGATATACATCATAGGAGTCCAAACCATTAACTGGGTTTCATTTATCCTATATAATTCATCATAGAGAAAGAAAGATAGTGGACATCATCTCATATACGTGTGACCCAATTATGTTGTCAAATTCTACACCCTACATAAAGATTAGTGATTGAACGGAACAAGTGAAAGAGCATATTGTAATCTTTAATCAGCTTACAGTATCCTCAAAACAATTATTAAAAAGGAATAACTATCTCTCTAAAATAGCTACTTCAGTAATAGCAAGCTTGAAACTCCAAATGCTTTCTTTTCTCTCAGGGTTAAGTGAATTTTAAAAGTTAAGGCCAAGGAAACTCACAACAGAATCAGAATGACTTGTTAGGCCGGGAATCACTATCACAATGGGAGTTTTATCATCGTTATGGACCCCATCATTCACTTGGCCGTCAGTCTCTTCAACTGAAAATAAAACAAATACAAAAGATTATGAACGGAGTGGAAATATCTAGCATAATTCAATGAAATACATTATGCTCTGCCGAAAAATGTTCTGTTACTGACTTTCTTGGCAAAATTGACACGGACAATATAGCTAAAGAATCCTGAGAAAGAAAAGACCTGGAATCCATCTTCACAATCATAGATAAAACTATTAAATACTGGGTGAATAAAAAGAGGTTTGCTCTGAAGTAAAAAATTGCTGCTCTGATTACAAAAACCCAAATTTCGTTTGTTCCAGTTACGTTAATGAATAAGTGACACAGGTCTCTAGAAATATCAACATAAGTTCCAGTCCATATTATAGTATAAATGAAGGACATTTTACCATCAGACTTTGTCAGCCAATCCAGAGCTACTGTTCCACCATCAGACATTTTAACTAGTTCCCTGACAACAAAATAGAATCAGTATCAGTCACATTGTTATTTCTGATGCTAAGGTTAAAATGTTGCATATGTAATTACATGTCAAGTGATCCACCTCTACAATCGGATTGATCGTTAAATATTTATATCGATTGCCAGATGTTAATCTCCATGCAGAACAAATGGTTGGCTGTACTTATGCCTCCACAAATAAGTTAATGCAGAAATAAAAGGATGATAAAATAGAAAAAATGATCACCTTCTGTAGGTGAAAACCGGAGGGTTCCCAAAGAATTTTAAGAAAGCAGTCTGAAGATGTGGACTACAAAGCCATGGAGTAGCCTTATATCTGCATATTCAACATTTAAACCCAAGGAGTTTGATTAGGTGCATTTGATCCAAAATAATCAGATTATCCATAAGCAATCTTTTTCTAATTCATTTTCAAGTATATTGTCAGTGCATGATCATCTACAATTATTAACATTATCATGATCAATCATTTACTAATATATACTCCCCCGTCCCATTAAAAAAGACACAAATTTCCATTTTTGGGTGTCCCATTTAAAAAGACACACTCCCAAAATAGAAATTTTTAATATTTCTTTATTCATGGGGCACTCACTGTTATACTCAAAATAACTATATCCAGTTACTGTTCCTACCCCACATTTTCTCTCCTACATCAATTTTCATACTTCACGACACTTACTGTATTCTCTCTTTAATTTACGTGCAACATCAATTTTGTGCATTTTCGAGTGGAACGTAGTAGGGAGTATTTTTTTTTTTTTTTTAGAAAGACCGTAATTGTAGTGCTATGTCGAAGAAAAAAAAAAACCGAAAATCGTCTAAAAAGTATGACTTGTCAATATTGACACTATTTTAATTAGGAAGGGGAGTCTAAATAAAAAACTATAAATTGGCAAGTCATGTATATGATGGAAGAGTCAGGTCCAACTGTTAATTCCCAAATATTCTTCCTTCCAACAAGATGCCATATGCATGCAACCGGCAAGTTTGACCAATTGACCAGACCAATCACACACGAATAACAAAGAGACAAATTCAAAAAAGCATTGACAAACACAAATTTAGAAGCAATTTAGCTAAAAATGATGAGATAAACGTAATAAGAAAAGGTAATTTCACAATTGCAGCTAGTAGTAACAGTATACCTGCCATGAACAAGCTGACAGTTGGAAATAACTTGTTTGTAGAGGTCGGAGCAAGTATCGGCGATCAAATTGACCGGCTGGCCTCTAAATCCACAGAAGAAATCGGAGAAGAAATGAATTTCAAGGAAATTGTACCAGAAAACGACGTAAACGAGCAACAATCCGAGGAGATAGTGAGAGATTGGAATGAGTGAAACGGCAGTGAGCATTAGAGAGTATGGTGAAGAAGAAGAATCGAAGGTGATTATGGAGTCCAAGCGGTCTATTGTCGTTGATCCGGTGATGTTGTTCATGGTGAATTTACTGATTCAACTCTCTCTCTCTCTCTGTATCAGTGTGTGTTGTGTGTGAGAGAGAAAGGAGGGAGGGAAGTTGGAGAAAGAAGAAGGAAGTAGAAGTTGTATTTAAATAAAAGGTTGAGATTTGCGGGGGAGGTCGGGATCTTCTGGGGGCTGGCGGGTAGCGGGCAGGCGCAGCCCTCCATTTTTTATGGACAAAGGAGTTTCAATTTACTTGGAAATTATCTGGAAAAAAAAAATAAAAAATTTACTTGGAAATTAGTCAAATCTAAACACCTGATTTTTACTTTTTACTTGATTCTTTTCCACCCTCCAAGTTCCAAATAAATACTTCCTTTTCACGATAATCTCAAAAAAACCCCTTTTGAACGTTCCACAATAATTTGCATTTTTTCAAAATAAAAATGAGACCCACTTTTTTCTACTCACAACCATTACTCACTTACTTCACTTTCTCTCTCCTACCCAACCATCTACACTCACAACACATCACCATTTTCACCTTTTACCTTAATTCCCGCGCCAAGTCAAAAAGTGCATATTTTCCCGGGACGAAGGGAGTACTCTTAAGGTTCTGAATTTAACTTTGCATAAAAATTAAGAAAAATAAATATTGTTGGTGAACAGTATAAATCAAGTACGATCATGTGCTATAAAATGGACAGACCCAATGGAGAGTATGTATAAGTCTCAAATACGATATAGGGAATGAGCTTCCATACCTATGCTCGTCTTTACTCTACTCGTCATATCTCACTATGACGACCTTGACATATCAGAATAATCTTATGACTAAGACAGAGATGTTGATATATGCCGACCAAGGCATGCACATATGTCAACCAACATCAGGTCTACACCAACAAGGCAAGGGAAATGAGCTTCCCTACCCTTGATCATATCCTATGCCCAGCATATCCTTATGATCGGCCAGCACCCTATATCGAGGAGCATGTCTCCTAGGCATACAGTTGGAGAATATGGTTGAGTGTCGTTCATTATAAAAACGATGATTGAGTGTCGTCCACTATAAAAACGATGATTGAGTGTCGTTCACTATAAAAACGATAATCGAGTGTCGTCCACTATAAAAACGATAATCGAGTGTCGTTCACTATAAAAACGATGATTGAGTGTCGTCCACTATAAAAACGATGATTGAGTGTCGTTCACTATAAAAACGATAATCGAGTGTCGTCCACTATAAAAACGATAATCAAGTGTCGTTCACTATAAAAACGATAATTGAGTGTCGTCCACTATAAAAACGATAATCAAGTGTCGTCCACTATAAAAACGATAATCGAGTGTCGTTCACTATAAAAACGATGATCGAGTGTCGTTCACTCTAAAAACGAAAATTGAAGAAAAAAAAAAAAGATATGTGCGAGCACAAATTGTGCACAGAATTGAAGAAAGAAGACCTGATGTGGATGACTCTTCAGATATTGGAACAAATTTTTATTGTTAAAAAAAAAAAAAAAAAAAAATAAGGACGAACCCGAGGTTGCTTGAACTGCAACACGAAAAAGGAAGAACTTGGCGCAGATGTTGCATGTCGAAGTGAAAGAATTTTTTTTAAAAAAAAAACGTTTTAATTTTTATTTGGCAAGTTGGGTATCTACGTTGTAGATCCTCCAACTTGAGGGGGGGAGTTGGAGAATATGGTGGAGCGACATGGCTCGGACCGAGTGAAACGGATCTAGACCGATGGAGCGGACCGAGTTTGCAAGAAAATACTTGTTTCCTAATGTTAGCTTTGTATTTTAGGAAGACTCCTTAATTAAATAGGAAAGTAGAATATGTAGCTAGAATAAGAATCCTAGTCAAAGAAGGATTATTGTGTATATATAGGATTGTATCTCCTATTAGAATTAGGACTCTAAAATTAGTATAAATAGGTGTTTTGGACAATTGTAAAAGAGGAGAGTGAAATAATATAGAAATTATAATCCTACTCCTCTCCACATTTTAACATGGTAACCCTCATTATTCTAACACATACGTACACAAAACTCTTCTAATCCTACTACAATACAATAAGGACATCATGAGATTAGAATCTGAGTAGGACTTGACTCCGTATCTCACCTAACTTCCTATTCAAGTCAGGACACTATCTCCTACACCTATAAATACCAGCCATAAATCACAATTTTCTGGTAATGCATTCTTTGACTTTGAATTATTGTCAATTGATTTGCTTTCTAAAATACAAATTCTTACTCTTATGTCGGAGGGCATTCACCGGTGAATCCCGGGCTTAGTTTACGTGTTTGTTCATCTTTTTCAAATTATTCAAGTATACAGGATAAAACTTTGCCGATGAATTTGGGCTGATCCGATATTTTTGGCATCATCAGTGGGTATAAAATGTAATGTAGGAAAGAGAAATTTGATAGAGAATAGTAAGTGAGTTGTTATTATTATGAGTGTAGCAAATGAGTCTCATTGTCTATTTTAAGTAATAAAACAATTAAAAATCTTATTATAAAACATAGCAAAAAGAAAAATAATAACCTTACTATAGAACAGATGGAGTATCACATTTTATATCCGTCTACTCTAGTCGTTCTAAAATATATATCGCGTTATCAAATAAATACCAATAATATTTAAGCATACTTATCATTTATTTTACAAAAGAATAACAATATTTTCAAAATATCTTTTTAATAGAAAATAGGCATTCATTTTAAAATGAATGAAATATTATTTTTGTTAGATCTTAAAAAAAAATCCAACTAATTAATGTTACCAACTTTTGTTTCCCATTTAATTTGTATTAATGCTTCTATTTTATTTAAGAGCAGGTCTGCTGAGAAATGCGTTTCTCCATAACTATGGAGAAACGTGTTTTTAATAGCCAGAAGCAATGCGTTTGATAGCCAGAAAAAAATTTCTGGATATCAGTCTCAAAGGGTTCTGGATATCCAGAAGCTTTGGAACGGATATCCAGAAGCCTTTGGGTGGATATCCAGAAAAAATAGATTTGAAGCCAAATCCAAGGCCAAGACCAGGTTTCTGGATATCCAGAAACCTTCAAATGTATATCCAGAAACCATCAAATGAATATCCAGAAACATTTTGAAAGTTTCTGGATATTCATTTTGAAGGTTTCTGGATATCCATAAACCTTCAAATGTATATCCAGAAACCATCAAATGAATATCCAGAAACATTTTGAAAGTTTCTGGTTATCATTTTGAAGATTTCTGGATATCACTTACATAAGCTTCTGGATATCCAGAAGCCTTGGCCTGCATTGTCGCGCGACAAGTCGGGCCTCGTTTCTCCATAAATTACGAAGAAACGCGTTTCTTCCCAGATTTTGTGTTTATTTAATGTTACTTAAAAAAAATCAATTAGCCTTTTAGGCTCTTGTTATAAATTTGTGGGCCCATTTATCATACTAGTAACACCCCGTGCGATGCACGGATCGTTACTAATACTCAAAATAAGAAAATAAAAATACAACAAACATAAAATTGAGTTATTTTTATATATTGCGAAAAACTTGCTTGAATACTATATTGTCAGTACAAACATCAGAGTGGTTAGTATGGAGTTGAACGCATATTTTTTATTTAAAACATATTTATTGTGTATTGAGCGTGATATGTGAGTAATTTGCCCACAGTATCACTTAGTTTCGGCAACGATTGGGAAAGCGTAATAAATCTAGTTATAAGTCTCCACATCTTTCTCTTCAACTCATTCGGAACTCGACTCTAGTGATTCTCCAAACAAACAAATTACATGAAATTAAATTTTCAAGTATCATCAGTTTTTATTTTTGAGAAGTTATTTTTTTCTTGAACCGTATTCAACTTCAACATTCCCATTTGATTTTTACATATTTCTTTAATTTGAGTGTTATATAATCATTTGTTTTTACATCGCAAGGAATTAAATTTAACATTACGAAAAATTATTTCACTATCAAATAAATAAATGCTCCCTTAGTCCCATTTTAAACTTCCTTTTTTTTAATAAAAGGTGGCCCATTTAAAGTTTAAAAAAGTACAATGAATTTTTTTAATATTTTTATATTCAATGGTCTTATAAGTCATACTCACAACAACTATTCACTAATTACTTTGTACCCAACTTTTTATACTTTATAATAAAACCATTCATCTATTTAATATCCTAAACAATTTTTTAACGTTTAAAATAGAACAAAAGTTGAAGAAATAAATATTAATATTTCAATTATAAAATAATATTTTTCCCTTTATTTTCTTATAAATGTAGAGATTAATAATATGACATAGAAAAATAAGAAAATACAATAAACTATAAAGAAATAAGTATATAATAATATACAAATATTATCAATATTTAAAATTTATTCTAAAAAATGATGAATACTATGCGGGTTCGGGTTAAATGGGACGGTTAGAGCTACTCTCAAATCCACCCCTATCCCACCCGATTTAAAAGAAAACATTTCCAAACTTTTTTCATTAGACGCGGATCAATGCGGGTTTAGGAGGGATTCAAAAATTTAATCAACCCATTTTTTACTTTCAAAATTCTTTAAATAGGGCATTATCAAGTTAAAGCACATACTAAAAATGTTTTCCTAGAATTGGGTCAAAAAAAGTAATTTGATGTCGCTACTTCAAAAATTTTAGTTACATGAGACGGAAAATATAATTTTCCCTTCTAGTTAAAGCACATAATAATGAATTTTTTTGGCAAAAAAAGTAGTATTATTTTTTGGTGATTTATTTTGAGTTGAAAGTAATATTCATTTTTGAAATGAAGAAAATAATTTTTTTGTATAATGACATTTTTTAAAGTTGACTTGAGCCGGGAAATATAATATTCCCTTCTTGCCTCAATGAATTTTAGTTTTCATTATTAAGACTTAATTTTTATTTTGCTAGTAATTAAATTTAAAATTAGGATGAATTATTTCACTATCGAATAAATAAATGCTCCCTTCGTCCGATTTTAAACTTCCTTTTTTTTTTAATAAAAGGTGTCCCATTTTGAATATAAAAAAATTACAATGAAAAAATTATAAGTCATACGCACAACAACTATTCACTAATTACTTTGTACCCAACTTTTTATATTTTATAATAAAACCATTCATCTCTTTAATATGCGAACCCATTTTTTTACGTTTAAAATATGACAAAATTTGAAGAAAAAATTATTCATAAATATTATATATAAAAAGGAACAAATAAATGAAACCAAGATTAATAATACATCAAATTTTGATAAAAAAAATTAAAACATAAATAGTTCTAATAATTATATTTGTAGACAATAATAAGATTTTTAATTTCACTAATATACTTCAACTAATCTTTAAATTACAAAATGTTATATCAAAAATGTTACTTCAATTCAAAAATGTTAAAAAAAAATTCTATTTTGTACGGAAAAAAAATTACTGAACGGTATAAACCGAGCTACGAACATGGGCTTGCCCGAACCTGGGCCCAACTATATTGGGCCATGGATATTATATAATCATCAAGTGTTAGGGCCGAGCATTATCTTCCTCGTATGCCGAGGAACATTTACCTTGGCCTTATGTCGACATTCTTGGGCCGGCCTGTCCCAATTACCGAGGAGAGAAAAGTCCTTTGCTCGTCATGTCACCAATTACCGAGGAAACAAAAGTATTCTCCCCGGCATATTTTCATGTCGGCCATTTACTGAATGACGAGGAAACAAAGTCATTTTCCTCGGCTAATTTGCCCAAGGCCGAGGAAAATCATTTGTCTTCCTCGGCGTTCCGGCTAGCAGTTACAATCCTTATTCAACAAGGATTATACAGTTGTAACCCAATCAGGATTACAATTACCAATATCAATTCAAGTCAAACAAGGATTTCTTAACAGATATGATCCTCTTAAGATTATATCTTATCTCTCTACAAGTTCACTCCAACATGGATTCTATCAATCCATTCTTATAAATACAAGCCCCATGGCTCATTATTTGGTACGTTACTTTTTACATTGGAGAAACTCTGTCCATTTGATTTCTCTAATATCAACCGTGAACTTACTCTCACGCCGGAGGGCCTTTAGCCGGATCCGCCCCGGCTTAGTTTACGTGTTTTCTCTTATTTTCAGGCCTTGCAATCGCCGGAGCATTCAACGCTTGGATTTGGGTGCTTTGACGATTTGGCATCATCAATTGGTTCCATTGCCGGGAAATCGATTCAAACACCCATTGTTTGGCCTGGAAGACGCTCGCCTTAAGCCAATTTTCTTGCCGGAATTGTTCTTTCTTGGAACGGAATTTCGGGATCGCCGGGTTTGTTCTTGAAAACCGCCTGAATCTGCGTAATTTGACCGGAAAATACCCAGATTCCGTTGATGGCATTTTTGGCGTTAAAATTCCGCCTCAGTTTGGCTTGAATTCGTTTTGTTTCGAAAGAATTACAATCGGCAGTTTGTTTGTGGTCAAAATTTGCCCTAATTTTGACCTCAAAATTGGTTCTATTGAAATTGTGATTTTTGAGATATTTCTTGTTAATAACCTGCTTTGTTGATTCATAATGGACGGACAATTCACAAGTGTTACAGTGAGGATCCCACCCAAGTGAATGGGGAAACACCGGAGCCGAGGAGCCACCGCCTCCTCCTCCTCCTCTACCTCAAGCCGATGCCATTCCTCCCCTTGCCATGACTCTTCGTTCCGGGGGTCGAGGCAAATGCCGAGGAGAGGGCAATGACCTTCCTCGTCCTACTCGTACTCGTGGGAAGCAAGCGGGAAGGAAGAAAACAAAGAATGCCGACGCCGGTCAAGCGGGAGGATCTCAACCCGTTGGCCGACGCTCTTTGTTACACAAACAAATGGAGACTTTGCAAAGGATGTATGAGACACAAGTCGCTCTGTTGCAAATGGACCCCGAGATCATTCCATGGCTCCCTTCATTGTACCATCAATGGGCCCACCTTTGAGAAAGGAACAGGGGAGAGCATCGTGATCCTCCCCGAAGACCGCCGAGCTACCACTGCCGGCTCCCTGGGATTCTCCTCATCCTCGGCATAACAGTAAGCATAAGGAGCCTGTGGTCGACCTGAGAAGCCAAATAACTCCTAGGGAAGAGGAAGTGAACTCCAAGGACCTAAGGACAAGACTCAGCTTGAATAGGCGCCTATCCCCTGCTCGCCTCATCATGACACCTAGGAGTCCGCGTCTCCTCGGGCTCGTCGGCGAGATTCTCCTCGTCCTCGTCATTCGGATTCTCATCGTCCTCGTCGACCGGACTCTCCTCGTCCTCGGCATCGGGAATTTGCTAGGCCAAGGACCCCAGAGCCCTACAGGATGATACTTGGCGCACAAGACCTGGAACCAAGACGTGATAGGGCCCCCTCCAAACGTGATGGCCACCGACATGAAGAAAAGCATAGTAGGGTGAATGATCGCCCCAAAGAAAGGTCGCCGAAGCTCCCAACGAAGCACTCGCTCAAGCGGTGAGAAGGAAATAGAAACAAAGCAATGGGAGGCTGGCTGAAGCAAAGGCCGGATGATATGGAGAGGGGAAAGAAATATAATGACGATGATTATGATTGGGCCGCCGTCAGTTTTCCTTGAGGATAAGCTGCGGCACCTCCCCATCCTAACCTCAAGCTCCCAAATTTCAAGAAATATAACGGAACCACCGACGCCGAGGACCATGTGCAAAGTTTTGAACAAACCATGAATCTCCTCACCATCTTGATGACTTGCTCTGCAAAGCTTTCGCGAGCACCTTCTCGAACGGCTTTGACCTGGTTAGTGAGCTCAAGAAAGGTTGCATCGATTCTTTGGAGGGGCATGAGGAGAATGTTCCTAGATCATTTTGCCACGTAGGAAAAGGAAGATGAGATTAACCGACTTGGCCAACATTGAGCAAGGGAAGGGAGAAACCACCTTAGCTACTACAATAGGTTAGAAAAATGGCGGATCAAGTCGAAGAAAGCCTCTGCGATAGGGAGGTCATAGTTTGCTTCAACTGCGGGTTAAAATCTGGCCCCCTCATTTATGAACTCTCGGCCGGGAACCCGGCTCAAGGCCGAATTATACAAAGTGGCTTATGCCATTTCCATGGGCGAGGACAAGACAAAGAAAAGGGGTGCCGACAAGACGGAACTGAAGCAACTAACTCCCGACGGAATGACAATGGGAACAGCAAGAAAGGAAAGAATAAAACCGGAAGCACCGAGAAGGCCGGAGTTCACCCCTCTTACAAAGCCCGTCTCCGAAATCATGCGAGATGGTGAACCTTCCTCCACCTCGTCCCGCCGACCGATAACCCAAAGTATCCCCGCAACAAGAACAAATACCGTGATTTTCACAAGGACAACGGGCACACCACCGATGGTTCTTTGGGCCCTTAAGAAGATAATCCAACAATGGGTTGACGAGGGAAAATTAGACCGTTATGTCATGAAGAAAGATGGCAAACGAAAGCGGAAGCAAGAGGAGAGTGAAGATGACTCCAAGAGTGAGGATGAAGATCGAAGGCCTCCCAGGGCTAAACTACATGTGATCCGTGAAGAGGTGACCTCCACCGGGAAGCTAAGGGACCGGATCCACGAGCTAAGCAAAGTATACCATGTCCCCGCTGGATCCATAAAGCGTAAGAAATCATTAGTTTTTCTCCGAATGAGTTGGCGGGAAGTCGAGCGGCTCGTGAGCGGCCATTGGTCATCAAGGGTCGAATTGACAATGTTGAATCCGAAAGACTTCTTGTTGACACGGGGGCCTCCCGTGACATCTTGTACTATTCAGCCTTCCAACAAATGGGATTGAAAGACACTTCGCTAGAGCCATATCATGGAAGGCTTGAAGGATTCACCAACCATAAGGTTGGAGCAAAGGAACCGTAGAAGCTGGAACTCGAAGTCGGCGATCATCCCTTCCGATCCAAAGCTCTGTCACTTTTATAGTCATGGATTTGACTAGTGACTATCATGCGATTATCGGCATTCCAAGTCAAGCCAAACTTGGGATGGTAGCCTCCTTCCTCACCAACGAGTTAAATTTCCCACTCGTCTTTGGCATAGGATGCGCGAGGGCAACCCCCAAAGATTTCTTGGAACATGTTGTCAAGAGCCGAAAAAGTCAAAAAGCGTGGAAATAGATACGCCCGAGGAGAACATCAAGATCACCAAATCTCGAGAAGACCACGGAAACTAGCTCTAGAATGAACTATATCCGTGAAGTATGGGAAAGTGAGGAAGAGGAACCTATGGTCCTTGAAATTGTGGATGACCAAGGCATAACTCTACCCAGCACTGGAAGAAGAGCCTATGGTCCTAGAAGCTGCGGATGACCGAGGCATAGTTCTACCCATCTCCGAGGAAGACCCCATTCTCGTCAATGACCGAACTCGGGGGCCAACCATCACTCGGGGATGAACGATCTTCCGGACATCGATAAACTTATGGAGGAAGAAGGCCTCAATGTAAACGACAATGAAGGGAGGAGAATCGAGAGAGATCATCATCGAATCCACGGAATTTCGAGACGGACCGAAATGAAGCTTGTAGATGAGCTAGAAGAGGTAGTCATTAATCCCGACTATCCTGAACAAAAAATCAAGCTAGGAGGCCAGCTATCACGGGAAGAGAAAGAAAGAATTATATCCCTCTTGAAAAACAGTCTCGACGTCTTTGCTTGGAGAGTCGAAGACATGAGGGGATCAATGAAGAAGTAGCCCTCCACCGCTTAGAAGTTGATCCTTTAGCGAAGACCATTTCTCGGACGAGGAGAAATTTTGCAAGGGACAAGGAGGAAGCTATAAAAGAAGAGGTGCGAAATTACTCGGCGCCGGAATAATTCGCGAAGTCAAATACCCCGTTTGGTTGGCTAATGTCGTTATGGTGAAGAAGCAAAATGGGAAATGGCGTATGTGCATAGACTTCACTGATCTAAACAAAGCTTGCCCCAGGACGCCTATCCTCTCCCCAGAATCGACAAGTTGGTGGATTCCATTTACGGACACCAAACTCTCGGCTTCTTAGATGCCTACTCGAGGCTATCATCGGATAAAAATGGCGAAAGAAGACATCGAGAAGAGGCGCTTTTCAAACACACTGTGGGAATTTACGCTACATCATGATGCCTTTTGGGCTCAAGAATGCTGGTGCCACTTACCAACGGATGGTAAATCAAGTTTTTGCAAGTCAGATAGGTAGAAACATGGAGGCCTATATTGATGATATGGTCATAAAGACCAAGGAAGGCGGCCACGTTCACGACCTAGAAGAGACCATTCACAACCTCCGAGCCAACAACATGAAGGTGAATCCAAGCAAGTGCGTGTTCGGAGTTCTTGCAGGAAATTTACGGGCTTCATGGTTTCCCGAAGGGGGATTGAAGCAAACCCGAAAAGATCAAGGCGCTCATTGACATGAAGGAACCTACCACCATCAAGGAGGTCCAAAGACTTAATGGAAGAATTGCGGCCCTTGGAAGATTCATCGCCAAGTCCGCCGAAAAGTCACCGCCTTTCTTCAAGGTATTGAAGGGTACCAAGAGCTTCTCTGGACTCCTGAATGCTCGGAAGCGTTCCTCCGGTTGAAGGAGTACTTGGGTTCCCCTCCCTTGCTTAGCGGTCAGGCTACCGTGAGATGCTATACGTCTTCCTAGCCGCCACCGATCACGCTGTCGCATTGTCTTAGTTCGAAAGGATGAAGGAATTCGAAGCACTTGTCTACTATGTCTCAAAAGCTACATCAGATGTAGAAAGCGAGATATTTTAATGTGGAGAAGATAGCATACGCACTAGTCATTGCTTCAAGGAAGGCTGCGTGCGTATTTTTACGCACACCCTATCACCGTCTACACCAATGAACCATTGAAGAAAATCCTTCACAAGTTGGACGGCTCAGGACGTTTCCTTAATTGGTCAATCGCTCTAACCGAGTTTGATATCACTTACCAACCAAGGAAGACCCTCCTAGCACGACCTTTGGTTGACTTCATGGTCGAGGCGCCTTTATGGGTGAGCATCTCCCCACCTCCCGGAAGCAAAATGCGCCGGAGGAAAAAGACTCTCCCATTGAACTCCCATCCAACTGTTGGATCCTGTATACGGACGGATCAGCTACCAAGGAAATAAGCGGAGCGGGAGTAGTACTAGCAAGCCCAGAAGGAGAATATACTATACAAGATGCCATCCGCTTCAGGTTTCACGCCTCTAACAACCAAGTGAATACGAGGCTCTCATATTTGGCATTGAGTTGGCCTCTTTCTATGGAGCAACTAAGGTGGGTGCTTTACGTGATTCCCAACTTGTTGTCAAACAAGTGAAAGGAGAATATAACACTCAAGACGTCACCCTTGCCAAATATAGAGACCTGGTCCTAGATATGACGAAGAAAATGGAATTTTTCGAGCTCAGCGAATAGGAAGGGAAGACAACCAAGTCGCGGACGTTCTCTCCAAACTAGCCACCATGGACGTGTCTCCTTCGGAGACCAACCCATATGTAGTTTATGCGAGGAACACTGCGTATGAAAGATTACAAGTCATGCTTACGGACGAGGAAGAGAGATCTTTGGATCGATGACTACATCAAATACATTGAAAAGGAGAAACTCCCAGAAGATGATGCTCGAGCCAAGCTTATCAAGAAGAGGTCTCCAAGATTCGTGGTGATGAACGGAGTCCTCTACCGAAGATCTTTCACGAAGCCCCTGCTAAGGTGTGTCTATCCCAAGGAAACCGAAAACCTCTGGCGGTAAGTACATGAAGGTGTTTGTGGCGGACACCGGGGGCCGAGAACCTTAGGCGACAAAATCATATCGCTAGGTTACTACGGCCAAACCTAAGGGAAGACGCGCATGCCTATGTTCGAAAATGTGACAAATGCCAAAGGTTCTCGACATTCCAAGACTACTGCGGTCGAGCAAACACTTGTAATACCTACGTGGCCATTTGATATGTGGGGGATCGACCTCATTGGACCACTTCCCACCCGCCCGTGGTAATTGCAAGTACGTGATAGTAGCTGTTGATTACTTCTCCAAGTGGATAGAAGCCAAGGCATTGGCCAAGATAACGGAAGAGAACGCGATCAACTTTGTTCATGACAACATCTGGTGCAGATTTGGCCTTCCACATACAATTGTTTCGACCGTGGCCTCCAATTCTCCACGGCATTTACAACCGGGTGGGAAGAGTCAAAGTACGCCATGCAAAGTCATCAGTTAGCAGACCCCAAGGCAACAGTCAAGCAGAGGCTGCCAACAAACTGGTCCTAACCGCCCTTACCAAGAATCTTGAAGGACGCGAGGGCAGATGGTTGGACGAACTTCCCCTAGCTTTATGGGCCATTCGCACAACCACCGAGGGCCAACCGGAAACCCCATTCGCACTAACTTTCGGTTACGAGGCTATGGCACCAGCGAGAGATGGCCATCCCTACGGTAAGGAACTCCCATTATGATGAGCAAGTCAACAAGGTCAATAGGCTCCTAGACCTGGACACGATAGATGAAAAACGACTAGGCTCGCGAGATGAGGATGGTGAATTACAAGCAAAGGACCAAGGCATATCACGACAAGAGGGTCATCAAAAGAGTATTCCAAGTTGGCGATTGGGTACTTAGAAAGATCGAAGCTCTGCGGGTCGGAAGGCAGAACAGAACAAGCTCTCCCCAAATTGGGAAGGTCCCTATATCATCACTCAAGTCATCCGAGAAGGGACCTACAGATTGAGGACCAAGGAGGGGAAGGATCTCAAGCACCCGTGGCATTCCGACAACCTTAGAAAATATTATCACTAGTCTAGTTTACTTTGCAATAGATTAGCTCTTTATTTTCGGTCTTTTATTTTCGGTCTTTTGTTTTCTTTTTGTCTTTTTAGTTGATAGGATTGCAGTTTGATGTAATCACATTTCAGTTCTACGAAAGCAGTTTCTTCCAACATGCAAAGCAACTATCAGCTCTACACCCCAGCACAGGAAGATGAGGGCATTACCTCAGATTCTCCGATACACAATAGCCAAGACCAAGGGTCCTCCTTGGCCTGATGGCTTAACAATTGCCAAGACCAAGGGTCCTCCTTGGCCTGATGGCTTTACAATTGCCAAGACCAAGGGTCCTCCTTGGCCTGATGGCTTAACAATTGCCAAGACCAAGGGTCCTCCTTGGCCTGATGGCTTACCAACAGCCAAGACCAAGGATCTTCCTTGGCCTGATGGCCTACACACAGCCAAGACCAAGGGTCCTCCTTGGCCTGATGGCTTAACAATTGCCAAGACCAAGGGTCCTCCTTGGCCTGATGGCTTACCAACAGCCAAGACCAAGGATCTACCTTGGCCTGATGGCTTACAACTCTTTTAGTCAAGGTCCCATCTTGACTTAGGAGATTAACAGCCAAGGCCAAGGACTTTCCTCGGCCTAATGGCTTGATAAACATCCCACCAAGGGTCCACCTTGGTTCAGGATCACAAGTCATATTCAAAGCCAAGGAAAACTTCCTTGGCCTAAATGACGTACGAGCATAGTTAAAGCCAAGGAAACTTCCTCGGCCTAACCACTTGTTCAATAAGTAAGCAATAAGGGACCTTCTTTGGATCCCACCTTCTCAAGTCCAGTGCCTCTGCCTAGCATGCAAGGATACGAGAGCAAGTTATTGAAATAACAAGAATCATAGCAAAGGATTTTTCATTAATATTCAAATGAAATTACATATCCTATCATCTATTACAAAAAGCATAACCAGAAAAAGCTATTCTAAGATTGTTGAGCATCATCAAAAGGCTTTTCAAGCCAATCTTGAGTAATGGAGCCAGGAGGAGGAAGGTCCGTTTGATTGGTAAGAGCATCAGTTTCCTCGGCCCCTCTTCCTTCCTCGGTTTCCATGGCCTCAGGATCTTCCTCGTCCTGGATGGCCTCCACTAAGTCTTTGATGTTGCCAGGGACTACGGGTGGCCTCCACACTTCCCTGCATGCTTGAGCATCCTTGGGCTGCTATCAATTCCAAGTTGCTTGCGAGAGAAGGGGACTAAGTGATGGAGGGCCCTAACTTCCTCACCGTATTGGTCCGGCATATCGGCATGGCTATTTTGTTGATGTCAAGGCCGGTGGAGGGATCGGCCAAAATGCTCCCGGCAAGATGAAGGTATCCATCTTCGAACATAGTAGCCGTTTGCTCGTCCACGGCGTCTGGAAGGCCGAGCTAGCTACCACGGCATCCTTGAATGCGGGCTCTCCTTGAAGCGCGCCACGGCCTCGTTTTCTTTGGCGGGAAGGGCGGCCTCCGGCCCTTGGTATTTGGCCTCAGCTTCCTCGGCCTTAGCCTGAAGCTCGGCCTTATCCGTAAGAGCTTTGGTCAGCTCCTCTCCTTTAAGCCGGAGAAGCTCGTCGGCCTTGGCTTTCTCTTCCTCGGCCTTGGCCTTGCCTTCCTCGGCCCTCTTCACCTCGGCTTCCACCTTCGCCTTGGGCGCCTCAAGCTCAGCATCTTTGGCTTTAAGAAGTTTAACCAAGGAAGACTTCTCAGAATCGCTTTTGGCCAGGGCTGCCTTGGCCTCATTCATGCGTCTGGTCTTCTTCTTGGCCAAAACATTTTCATACGCCGTGACAGAAGCCAACTGAAAGAAAAGTTCAATATCATATTAAGTATGCATCTCTCAAAATCAATGATCAACGAGCAAGGAAAGGATATTCACCTCGGCAATTAAGAGCCCCTTGCGACAAAGCAAGGTATCATCGCTGGGAGCCTCCTGGACAAAAGCATCATAGGCGTCCTCATCCATTGCTCTACGAGCGGGGCTCGCCCAATCGTACCAAGGGCCCCGTCCTAGTTTGCAGAGGAATCCCTTTGAGCCGAGGAACGTTGATGGCCATGCTTTTGGCCAGCTCGTCGGCCTGCTCAATAGTCTCAATGTTTTGGATGGTTAAAGGAGGAGGAGCATCAACATGGGGAGCCTCAACGTGGGGAGCCCCACCAACATTAGCCTTCTTAGTTACAGGCTCCTCGGCACTCGAAGCTTGGGCTCTTTTGGAGCCAGATCTCCGAGCAACGAGGCGGCTTTCCTCAGCTCCCGCCTCCTCGGCACCAGTAGAAAGGTCAGCCATGTCACCAGTTATGGGTTCAACTTGATCCTCGGATCTTTGCGTCCTCGGAATTAATCTCCCTGATGCACTTTAAGGGGTAGGGGCTTATCACCCCGGACACCGAGCACCAAGTTACGAGCATTGGCCTCGTCCTTCCTCTCCACCGAGCAGACTTCTTGCTCAGCTTTCTCTTTCGCCTGATCAGCTCCTGAGGACTTAGTCTCTCCATTGCAAGGGTGGCTTCTTCCTCGGTAGTCAAATCTGTAAAGACAAGGAAGAAATGGTCAAGTACGAGCAAGAAGATCCCAGGTCAAGTACGAGCAAAATAATATGCAAAAAATTACAAGTGTAAGATAAAAGTTTACGTCCAACAATGTTAGGTGCTCCAATACATTGGTCGCGGGGACGCTCATCGTGGCACCTAATACAGTCCTCGTGAAATACGAAGCCTGGATGTACCGTCCAATCATTGAAGCGACGACCTCTTTTAACATTTACGAGGGGAGCTACCCCGTCCTCATTCCCCGGCATCAATCCTGCCTGGATATAGAAATGATCCGAGGATTCAACTTGCTTCCGATCCAGACCCCTACCCTGGCAAACTCTTCTAGGCGTTTGATCAAAGCTTTGGTCCACTCATATTGTTGGACAGCGAAGGTAGATGTTGGGTCACCACAAGGAGACTGGAACTCCCAACCTTGGCGGCTCTCAACTCGGATGACATGATGATCCCAGCCTGGAACTTTACTAGACATGGGGAGGAGCAATTTTGGTTTCCTATTGGCACTCCTAATTACTACCAGCCATTGTTCCTTGATGACTTGGATAATGTAGAAATGACGGAAGGCTCCCATGGTCGGCTCATAGCCTAAACTACGGCAGAGGATGATGAAGCTAACCAGCACCCTAGTGCCATTGGCTCCTAGCATGGCTGGTACTGCCTTTACATCGTCCAAAATTCGCAGATGAAGGGGTCCAGAGGAAGACGAAGCCCCTGTTGGAACTGTTTACAATAGAAGTGGACATAATCTTGGTTGTAGTAGAAGTTCGTTGCCTCCTTCTCCGTCTTCGGCTCAATCTTGCCCATATAAGTTAACTTGTACTCATCCCGGTTCACCTTGTACTTGGAGTACAATTTTTCAATCATGGGATCCCCGGGCTTTGGTGCCCTCTCCACTTGCTTTCCTCGGCTACTGCTCCTCGGCCTCTTCTTCGGACGAGGCGGGCATCGGCTTGTGCACCTTCAACGAAGGCGTCAACTATCCGAGTAGACGAGGAGGGCTCTCCTTCTCTTCCCGTCATATCTGCATAAAGACGAGGAGACCAAATTATTTACCTCGTCAATGGCCGATTAAATGACGGGGAAGGAAGATTCCCCTCCTCGTCATTCCATAAGGACGAGGAAGGAAGATCTCCTTCCTCGTCATTTCATAAGGCCGAGGAGGGCCGTACCTCTCGACGCTCACGCATTTCGCGATGGGAGGCCGGGTAGAACAGTTCGATGTGCTCCACCATTTGAGCCCTATCCTCAAACACTATGATGTTGGGAGAACCGAGACTCAATCCTATCTATTCTTGTGGAGTCGGGTATTGAATGAATAAACGGGAGCGGCGTAACCCCTCAACTGCTTGCTTATATCATCCAAGTTCAGCATCATCCATGGACCCCTCTCTCTACGATAGACCCTCAAATTTCCAGTATGATATCCATAACGGAATCGGGGAGAATGGTCCCAAGATCGAGCCATTTCTAAGGGGAATCAAAAACGAAGGGAGTTCATTCAACATTCCGTAAATTTCATATAAAATGCAAAGAGAATTAATGAACTGAAGTTTTTAAAGTTTTTTATCAAGAAAAGCTTCAACCTTCAACAATGGTGGTTCTTGGCATGGACAAAATCACTCCTAAACCCTAGAAAACGCTGGAACATGAAAAGAAGTTGTAAGAAAAGGAGAAATTTCATACCTGAGTTTGCAAGAATGAATGGGGTCAATGCAGAAAGCGACTTCGCCGGAAAAATCAAGCTCACCGGGAACTGGGTTTGAAGGTTGCTGTGATCGCCTGAAATCTCTTTCGCCTTTGCTCTCAATTGCTTGGGGTTTGTAAAGAGTAAAATGAAAGGGGTTTTAGTTTTTATATCCCTCCAATCCGGGTCAACCCGTGGGTAAAGCAAAGATCCAGGTCCGGAGTCCCAAGAATTAAATGCGAAATGATGGGTTCAAGGCGTGACAAGACTGGGGGGCCCCAGAATAGTAACCGTCGAGATACCCGCAATGACGCGTGTAAAACCCGTTCGTATCCCATATGCCGAGGACGAGCTAACTTTCTATTCATCAAAGCCGAGCTAGAAAGTTGGGGGCCACTGAACGGTATAAACCGAGCTACGAACATGGGCTTGCCCGAACCTGGGCCCAACTATATTGGGCCATGGATATTATATAATCATCAAGTGTTAGGGCCGAGCATTATCTTCCTCGTATGCCGAGGAACATTTACCTTGGCCTTATGTCGACATTCTTGGGCCGGCCTGTCCCAATTACCGAGGAGAGAAAAGTCCTTTGCTCGTCATGTCACCAATTACCGAGGAAACAAAAGTATTCTCCCCGGCATATTTTCACGTCGGCCATTTACTGAATGACGAGGTAACAAAGTCATTTTCCTCGGCTAATTTGCCCAAGGCCGAGGAAAATCATTTGTCTTCCTCGGCGTTCTAGCGATTACAATCCTTATTCAACAAGGATTATACAGTTGTAACCCAATCAGGATTACAATTACCAATATCAATTCAAGTCAAACAAGGATTTCTTAACAGATATGATCCTCTTAAGATTATATCTTATCTCTCTACAAGTTCACTCCAACATGGATTCTATCAATCCATTCTTATAAATACAAGCCCCATGGCTCATTATTTGGTACGTTACTTTTTACATTGGAGAAACTCTGTCCATTTGATTTCTCTAATATCAACCGTGAACTTACTCTCACGCCGGAGGGCCTTTAGCCGGATCCGCCCCGGCTTAGTTTACGTGTTTTCTCTTATTTTCAGGCCTTGCAATCGCCGGAGCATTCAACGCTTGGATTTGGGCTGTTTTGACGATTTTGGCATCATCAATTACGTCAATTAAAAAATGAATATTACGTTCGTCCAATAATGAATACAACTTTCTATATCAAAATAGAATTGCTTCCTTTGCCTCAAGAAATTTACTTGTCTCAAAAAATAATAATCATTTTTTGACACACGAAGACACAAACATTATAAAGATTAATTTTTAAAAATTAATACTACTTTGGCTAAAAAAATAAAATACCATCTTCATCCCAATGAATATTTTATAAAATATTACTTAATTTGTTTAAAAAAGTAATGTCATATTTTGAAACGAAGGCACTAATATTACAATATTTGAAAAATGAATATTACTTTCGATTCGAAATGATTAACATTAATTATACTACTTCATTCGCCTCTGCAATTAATGTTAGTGTCTTAATCTCAAAATATTACATTAATTTTTTTAGACGAATAAAGTAGTATTATTTTTTAAAATGTTCATTTAGAAGTAAAGAAGAAATGTTCATTTTTTTTGAAATATAAAAAAATTCTAATTTTTCAGAAAAAAAAATTACTTCAATTTTCAATTCAAAAATGAATATTACTTTCATCCCATAATTAATACTACTTTCTATATATAAAAAAAAAATTCCTTCCTTTCCCTCAATGAATTTACTTGTCTTAAAAATTAATATTTATTTTTCGACACGAAAACACGAACATTATAAAAATTAATTTGTACAAAATAATACTACTTCGGGAAAAAAAAATAAATACTACTTCGGGAAAAAAAATAAATTAATATATTCGTCCCAAGGAATATTTTATACAATTTTAGTTAATATGTTTAAAAAATAAATGTCAAATTTTGAAAAGAAGGAACTAACATTACAAACAATAATTTATATTTCAAAAGTGAAATTATGATTATTATTATCATCATTTATAATAAAAAAATATACTTAACACTTAATTAATTTTCCAAAAAAAGATATTGAAAAATTAAAAAGAAAAATAAAGAAAGGATAAATAAGAAATTTATATTAAGAAAGAGTTTTTTTTTTTTGTGTCCAAATTAAATGAAATTAGTCTCTAATTAAAGAGGAAAAAAAATTATGAATTTTGGTGTAAAAATTTAAAAAAAAAAAAATTTTTTTTTATAAAAAAATTGAGGTCGAAAAAAGGGGATGAAAAATAAAAATCTGAAAAAAAACCATCCAATCAGAGTTCAACACGTGTCACCATTTAAAAAAAAAAAAAAAAAAAAACCCTTGCGCGTAAACGCGCCTTTGTCGGTGCGTGTGAAGCACGCGCCCTATCCACGCGTGCCAAGTGTCTCTCCGCCTTGTTAATTACAGCTTTACCACCGCGTGAAATTACCAAATTACCCCTGGTTTGGGCGGGCTTTTTCTCACTATCCTGTTGTTATATATATAGGGATAGGGATGTTTCACCGCCACTCCTTCTTTGTGAATTGTCGTTGTAGTCAGCTTTGCCAACTTTGATTGTGACCTTTCTCCCAATGTTTTTAGGGGGAGAATACGGATTCATATTATATTATATTATATGTATATCCCGTTGTCAAAATCTTAGAAAAATTAATTTTTTCGTAATATAAGAAAAAAATTAGTTTTAAAGCACTAAGTCTAACTAATAAGAGTGATAAACTGTTCTGAAAATAAATTTTTTTATAACATTTTTTAAAAAAAATTAATTTTTCACAAGAGTTACTCATCTCCGTTTCACTACAAATTAAATATTTTTTTCTTTTTCATTAGACGTCACACTACAAACTATATTTTTCAAAATAGAAATATTTTATTATTTTTATATTAATAAGGCCCAAATGTCATACTAACAACAACAATTCAATTATTTTTCTCTACCCCACTTTCTCTCTCATATCTCACTTTTCATTTTCACAATACCTAATTCGCTAACACTTTCATTAATTTACGTGCAAATATTAAGTGTGTAACTTATAATGCGACGAATGGAGTATGTCATTAGACCATTTTTTTCTCTAATTATATTCTTGTATTTATAAATATGGCATTTATTATGCAATGAATCAAAAAGGTAAGTGTCATATTTATTATTTATTATGGAATATAATGAGTAATATATGTGCAATTCCCTAATTATACAAAAAAAAAAACTAAATTTAATAAATACTTGACTTGACATATTTGATTAGTGTTTTTTTTTATCAGTGAAATAATAATAATAAAAAGTACTAGTAATACTTAGATTGTAAGTTTAGAGTGTGAGTCTGTAATTTGCCCAAGTTGAAAAATAGCAAGTTTGATAAATATGATAATTTTAATAGTAAAATGAACACTTCTAACCATAAGTATGACATATATATTTAAGACTGTAAAAATTCCCATTTTTCTACATTAAAAATTTAACTTTTTATACAACTTCTTTATAAATAAAAATAAAAAATAAAAAATTATACAACTTACTCCTCTTTTGTCACATTAATTTAAAGTCAAATTGTTGACCCTTGCTCTTGTATTTTTCAACTTTGGATAAAGTAAGGGATTCCACATTTCCAACTTAGTCCCAAAAGAGTGAATATCCATAATCCATTGTTCAACAACTCCATTCCGTAGCAACCCCACCCACCCTTCTTCCTTCTACTAATTACTCTGTTCCGAAATAATCTTCTCATTTTTTTCGTTATTTTTATTTGTCCTGGAATAATCGTTGCACTTTTTTAGTTGTTTTTATGAATGTATTTTGAGCGATAGATTTAGGTTAATTTAATTATCTTAATAAAAATTTAAAACTTGTTATTAATACATTATTATAAATACTAACAATAACACATTTTAGATGTTTATTAGAATAATTATATAAAGCTAAAATTATTGTTCAAAATAATATTTTCGTAAAAAAAAAAAAAAGTGAAGATCATTTCATATACGGAGGAAGTATTTGATTGCTATGTACCCCAAATTTAGATTACATTATTAAATACAAAGTCTATATCAAAATAAAATACTGTGGTGTGTGTATCTTTTGTCAAATAAATACATCAATAAAAATATTGAAATTCAGTGTTGCTTTTAGTATAAATTATCATAAATGACATACTCCTTGAAATATTTCTAGTAAGTATACAATTAAACTGATAATTATCTAATCATAAATAATGGTACTTTAAATAAAATATATCAAAGTTTTATAAAAATTTTCAAAATTGCAAATATTTTGGGACAAAAACTCTCGTATAACTGCAAATATTTTAGGACGAAAAACTGCAAATATTTTAGGACGAAAGGATTACTATTTGTGAAAATTTCACCATGTAAATAGTTGTAGTATAGGTCATGGCCCACACTAGCCCTTTCTTAAATCCGCTTATTATCCTGCATAAACGCAAGAGCAAATTATAGGCTTGAACAATTTCAAATCCAATCTTTATCATACCACTCTGCCTCTGTTCAAAACAATAATGATTAGGCTAATCTTGGACTCAGGTGCCATTGCCTATAGGCTAGGGATGATCAAATCGAAACCGTAATCGGCTCGAACTCGTTAGATCATCTTGAACTGAAATTGATCGGAATCAGAACCGTTTGAAATCGTAACCGGCGGTTTGACGGTTCAATTCTGGTTTCTCCTTTTGAAAAATCATGAACCGGCAGTTTCAAACTGCCTGAACCGGAACCGTTTAACCGTTGTCAAAATCATCAAATTCGTCAGAAATTTCGTTAGATTTGTCGGAATATAGCCATTAGTATGGGGTATATGTTTAAATAAAAAAAAAAATTGTTTTTCTAGCATATTTTCTCAACTATAAATACCATCCCCTCCTCTCCTCACAATTTTTTCACACAAACCCCCTTAACTATCTCTTAACTTTTTCTAACGAATTTCGTTAATTTCTTTGATTATCAAGCTCAAATCATAAGCTAACTCTCATTTGTTTAAGTTTTATGGTAAAATGTATATAATGGGTATATGTTTAAGATTGAGTGATTCGGTTTATAGGTATATATGAGATTTAGATATATGATTTAGGGGGTTAGAGTATGGGGTATATGGTTAATGTAGATGAATTATGGTTTAGGGTATGGAGTATATAATTGTGATTTAAGTTTTAGGGTATATGGTATATATTAGAATAATGTATATACATTAGGGTTTAGGGTATAAAGTATATAATTAATGATTTAGATTTAATTATTAGGGTATTATATATGTGAGATTAATGACTATTAATTAGGGTTTAGGGTATGAAATATATGATTTAGATTCAAGGTTTAGGATGATATAGGGTATATATGAGATTTAGGTAGATGAATTAGGATTTTGGGTATGGAGTATATGATTTAGATTCAATTTTTAGGGTATATGGTTAAGGTAGATGAATTAGGTTTAGGGTATAAAATATATCATTTAGGTTTAAGGTTTAGGGTATAGGGTATAAATGAGATCTAGGTAGATGAATTAGGATATGAGGTAGGAAGTATATGATTTAGATTTAAAGTTAAGGGTATATGTTATATACGAGATTTAGGTTTAGTGTATTAGATTTATAATTTACTTTTTCTTTTATATAATTTCATTTGTTAAATTTTCTAACATTTTTATATACCTTTTTGTAACAAAAATCAGTAATAAAAAAGTCCAAAATATTATTTTCTATTCAATAAAAAAATAAAAAATAAAGGGTAGTCCATCTCTCTTTTCTTTTATATACTTTCATTTATTTAGTTTTTTTATCTTTTTTTATATTACTTTTTGTAAAAAAATTAGTAATAAAAAGTCTAAAATATTATTTCCTGGTTAGTAAAAAAATATTAAAATAAATAAAAATTAAAGGGTAGTACGTCCCTCTTTTCTTTTATATACTTTAATTTGTTTAGTTTTTTTCTATTTTTTTAAATTACCTTTTGTTAAAAAAATCAGTAATAAAAAAGTCTAAAATATTTTTTCCTAGTCATTAAAATAAAATAAATTTTAAAGGGTAGTCCGTCCCTCTTTTCTTTTATATATTTCAATTGTTCAATTTTTTTCTATCTTTTTTATATAACTTTTTGCAAATATTTTTAGTACTAAAAAAAAAAATTCTAAAATAGTTTTTCTATTAAAAAAAAAAACTGTTGAACCGCCGTTTTCGAACCGTGAACCGCTGATTCAGAATCGAAACTGCAAACCGTAAGTTCACGGTTCGTTTTCGGTTTCCCCTTTTTCAAAATCGGAACCGTGTTTGTTCATCCCTAATTGCTGATTTGGAAAAGGGGAAAGTATAAATGATTTGGAATTTGTAGGGACTGTCCTTGAGTATTGAAATTTAAAAAGGGGTTGTTTTGAAAAATAAGCATATACTCCCTCCGTCCCATCCGAGTTTGGACAAATTTCCTTTTTGGGCGTCCCATCCGAATTTGGACGGCCCAAAATGGAAACCTTAAATCACTATTCTCTCCACTCATTCTCTCTCCTACATTATTTTAATACTCACAACACCATTATAATTTACTATTCCCTCCACTCATTCTCTCTCCTATTTTTAAATTACACTCACAACATTTACCTTTTCCTTAATCTCCGTGTAAAGTAACTTTGTCCAAATTCGGGTGGGACGGAGGGAGTACTAAATTATACTCCCTCCGTCCCATTATTTACTTCACCATTTTGGCTCCGTCACGCAAATTAAGAAAATGGGTGGGAAGAAAAAATGTTGTGAGTGTAATTTGAAAATAGGAGAGAGAAATTTAAAAATAGGAGAGAGAATGAGTGGAGGGAATAATAAATTATAATGATGTTGTGAGTATTAAAATAATGTAGGAGAGATAATGAGTGGAGGGAATACTAAAGATTCTTTGTCAAAAAAGGAAAGGTGAATCTTTCAATGAAACACCCAAAATGGTAAAAAGTGAAGTTATTAATGGGTCGGAGGGAGTAAACGAGTCAACATGGTCAACATTGACGGTGTACCTGTACCTGTCACTGCGCGCCAATGTTGGAAATGCTACCCGCTTTGGGAATACTTACACTTAAGTCCTCTAAGCTCTTACATTGCTGAAAACACACCCTGTTTACTCAAAATAATGCCTCCTCCTCTTATCATAATAAATTTTGAATTTGTCTTATCAACAATTTTAAATAATACTGTTTTGTTTATTTTTTATTTGATTGTACATTAATTTTATAATAATTGAGTTCAATTTTTTTTACTAATTAAATTACACTTATACTATTCAGGGACATATAAAAAATTATGACATTTATTATAAAACGAATGATTAATTATACATTTGATAAAAGTAAGTTGCTATTTATAATAATTGAAGATATCTTAATTGAATTAAACACTATTTATAAATCAATTGAATGAAAAGTAGAAAAGTAAGTGACAATTTTTATATTTCTACGAATTTTAGAATTACAAAATTATTCAAAGCACTGTTCATAATTTGCTATTTATGAAATAAAACAAACTAAAAACCTTAAACTAGAACATACCAAAAAAAAAAGAATAAAAACCTTAGATTAAGCCCGAGGGAGTATAATTTTTTATTTGTTTCAAATTTATCATCAAATAAAAATAAATTCAAATAATTTTTTTAATTATATAAATAAATAAAAGTTTTTATCAATAGGTTCAAAATGTTTAAAAAACGAGACACTCCAAAGTTGACGTTGACACTCTATAGTCAACATTGGCAAGCTATTTCTTAACCAGAAAAAGCCCGGCAAAATTCCACTGCTCCATTCCTGACCATGTGGGTCCCACCACCTACTTACCTGAAACTATATACCTCTACCAACAATCAAACGGATCAACGTCCATTTTCTTTCCCTCCTCCTTCATCTTCATCCCCAATTCTCTGCAAAATTTTGTTCTTCAATTTCTCAATGGATTGTTCGTCGGAGGTTTCGGAATCGCCATATAAGCTCTTCTTCAAAGCCCTAACGCTCGTTCCAATCCATCACTACATTCTCTTCTCCGTTGCTGCGTTTTTCGTTTTCGTTTATAATTTGCTTGAATTCCATTTTGTTCAAGACCTATTCACTGGATTTAGAGGTGAATCCATTAGCTTGACCTTCAATTCAAGCTCGGATGTCTACAATGAAGTCGTCTCCAAGTGTAAACTTCTTCACGGAAGGTTAGTTTTCCCTCTTCTGATGTGTACACTGTGCTTCATTACTTGTACTTTGCTTATATGTCTTTAATGCTTTGGTACCATGGAATTTGTTCAATTATTGATTGTGTACTTTGTGATTTTTCTGATTTTATGTTGTTATGATTGCAGGTATTTGGCTACTCCATGGCTTTCTAGTCCACATCTTCAGACTGTCCTGTTAGGGACACTAAAGAAGCCTGTTTTTAACTACAAAAGGTATACTTACAATTTTAATTTATGGTCAATTAAGTTTTCAACAATTTTCTCTATAAATAAAATAACTTACATGGACTATGGAGTAGTTATATATGAATGATATTTTCTTTTCATCGACTCTTTTGGTCAAATGATTGAACTTTGACCAAAAATTGATGAAATCTTAATGATCTTCATGAAATTTCAAAAATTGTTATTAATGCTTCATTAAAATACGGTCGATAATGATTTTTAGAATTTCATGAGTATGACAATATGACTAGTTCTAGTATTTTTTTCGGTCAAAATTCAATTAAGCTGACCAAGGGAGTGGTACTTACTAAGAATTTGGGCTTGCTCATGTAAAACTGACAATTTCTCTATGAAAGCATGTTCCATTAGTTTCTTCATGGAAAAAATATTGGGATTAGTTATACATTTATTCTTGCAGTAATGTAACCTTTAAATACTTGGTGTAAATTAGCAATTACATTGGATAGCGGGCACTTCATCCTGAAACATTCATGCCATATTTTATGATTTTGAAGTTAATAGGCAAATAGCCATTTGTTCATGTTTATTGTTTACACTGGGAAGTAGTTATTTAGAAAGTAATAAACTTCTCATAATTTATTGTCAGGCAACTATTTAAGACGGCTGATGGTGGAACAATAGCTTTGGATTGGTTGATGAGTTCTGATGGTAACTTACTCTTCTTCATTTTATGTGTATTATCATCCCGTCGCACCATCTGATTCAAAGGTGTAATATTTTGAGTCTGCTTGCTGGTAGATATATTATAATGCCTGCTGAGATTATGCGCTTTTTGACACCAGTAAACCATACTACTCCACGTCATAAAAAGGGAGTCCCTATTCCTTTGGGACGTCCCCCCAAAAGGGAACCATTTCCTTTTTATGAAGCTTAATTCTTTAAAGACCACAATGCCATTTTTAGTTGTTAGACAAATAAATGGGTACGATTGATCTGACAATCAGTGAGGATAACTGAGGATAATTTCATAAACCCTATGTAAGTTAATAGGGGACTCTTATTTTGTAAAGATTTTAATTTTGTCCTGTGCAGATTCTATAATGTAAAAGTTTCTTAAAACATGTGTAAAGTAGATAGACAACACTTAGTATTTTTGCAATTGAGGAAGTTACATTACTTTTCTGTGTGTGTGGATCCTATTGATATTTACTCAAATATATTGGAAGATTATGTCTCCTTGCCAATTGTTTTATTTTTCTTCTCATTTTACAGTTTTGAAGAAAGATACCCAAGTCAACGGAACTAATAAGGATGATGAAGTTCCCCTTGTCATTGTGATTCCTGGATTGACGAGCCATTCTCATTCTACTGTGAGTTTTGCCTTTTCTTGTCACTACCTCTGTCCCAAAATGAACCAAAAAAATTTCAAATTTACTCTTGATCAAGAACAAATTCGAAATTTTTTTGGTCATTCATTTTGGGACGGAAGGAAGTACTAGTTTTCACTTTTCAGTCCCCAAATATCCCAATGTTGATCAGTAAATGTAATACAGTCTTTCTTGAATGCTCATCTAAACTTTTGTTCCATGAATGCCAGTACGTAAAATATTTAGCTATGAAGATTGCAAAACTAGGATGGAATGTTGTTGTGAGCAATCATCTTGGGCTTGGAGGTGTACCACTTACTGTAAGTGTCCTTCAAGGAGCATGAAACATAAATTTTGATCTCTTTGTATTCCAGATGTACATTGTGTGATGTCTGTTTTTTATCTGTTCTCCTCTGCAGTCTGAGCGTTTCTATACTGCTGGCGGGACTGAGGATTTACGTGAAGTCATCAATCATCTTCATCAAGAAAACCCAGGAACTCCCCTTCTAGCTGTGGGAACTAGCCTTGGTGCCAATCTTTTGGTAAATATGTTATAGAATCACTTTTTATTTCTATATGTTGCTTCAGTTAGTCACCTGTAACTGAGAAGTCCTGTAAAATATACTGAAGTTACCTTCCTCATTTTATATATGAATTTAATAAACTTAAAAGGAAAAACAGACACTGATATGCAGGTGATCTTGCTTCCTTAGTGTCAACGATACTTTTAGAATTTAATGTTGTGACGGACGGAAGCTTTTTCTTATAAATTATGAGAAAATACACCTGATAACTAATTCAAGAATCTATTTTGCTTGAATTAATTTGATATTCATGACAAACACAACTAAGATTTTAACTCTGAGCATGATCAAGAAACAGCCTTGAGGTCTGTCTTCATTCTCCTTGCAAGAAAATTACTCGACGATTCTCATGTGTACGGATTTATCATATTCCTTATCGTTTATAACTTACGGTATTGAAACTTTGACTCATATTTCAGGTAAAATATCTAGGTGAGGATGGGTTCAAAAGCCCTATCGTTGGGGCTGCGGCTATCTCTAATCCATGGGACCTCTTGGTTAGTACTTTTTGAAAACTTACTTGACCATTAATTGACCCATTTTGAATGGAAATGTCTTATAATTATGCAACTAATGCATGTCCGGACTCTTTTCCGACTGTACATCTCTTGCTCAGAATTTAAAACCAAGAAAAAGTGTTAACTTTGACTTCCTCAAAAAACAAAGTTTATATAGAAAGTGTTCTAAATTGCATGTCGTTCGCTCCTCTTCCCCTTTGGCAGGTTGGTGACAGGTTTTTCAGCCGCGGGCTTATGCAGAAGTTCTATGACAGAGTTTTAGGAGGTGGCTTAAAGGGGGCTGCCAAGAAGTAAGTCTGCATGACCTTCCTAATGAATATCTTCGAATGAAGTTAACTTGAGTTCTATTACAGAAAGCCTAAATGATTTGTAAAATTTTTAGTTGCTCAAGGAGTGCTGATCTTATGAATGATATGAAACTATATTATTTATTCTTACATGATTAAATGTGGGTTTCTTGCAGGCACCAGGATATATACACTCGTCTATCAGATTGGGAAGGCATTGAAAGGGTAATCCATCTTCTCCTCTTTTCTTTCTTTCTAACTTCTCTCATATTGAAGTCTAAGATCAGGGTAGTTCTGTCAAATTAAAAAAATAATAAGGGATCATCTTCCTGATTTACTAAACTCTAGTTGGTTGTGCAATTTTCCATCTTGAAATTTTTATACCGAAAAGGTTCGTTGTTGAAATTTACGTACCAGCTGAAAATCTGTTACATTTCTCTTGCAGTCGCGCTCTGTTCGGGACTTCAATAATTACTCCGCTCGAGTTGCTGGAAATTTTGTGGTAAGCCGTTTTTTTAGTCACTGACTGATAGTTTAGCTTGTGAGGGACGGACCATTATGCATAATTACATTTAGCTTAACAATAAAAGGTGCATCATTAAGAAAGAATTGGACAGAGTTTTATTGTTGATTAATGTATAGTAATCTCTTTATTATGCTCCTTTTTTTGTACTGATTAATGCAACTTGTACTTTTTCCAGAGTATCGATTCATTTCATAGGTGGGCTAGCAGTGGTCATCTTGTGGGAAATGTACAAGTGCCGCTTCTCTGTCTCAATGCTATAGATGATCCAGTCTGTACCCAAGAAGCCATTCCTTGGGATGAATGCCGGTATGACTAAATCCGATTGTTCTTTCTTGAAATATTTGCTGTCTAGTTGTCACAAAAAAAAAAATTCTCGATGAGTTGAAATATTAAAGTTTTGGCAACTGACCTTATCTGCCCCGTCTTATAGGGTGAACAAAAATATTGTTCTAGCTACCACACAACACGGAGGACATATAGCATATTTTGAAGGGAAGAATGGAGAGAGCCTCTGGTATTTTTTTTTTTTTTTTTAATTTCCTTTTCCGGATTTTGTATTTGGCATTCTTAATCACCTCATTATAAACATCTCTGAACGCGCTTATAACTGTGAAGCTAAATCAAAGCATGCAAGCCTTTCTGAAATGTACATTGATTTGAATAATTTACTTCCTCCGTCCCATAATAATAATCTCATTCGACTATTCAAACATTTTAACAACTTCATCTCCACCTTAACGAGGTTTACTGATTACTCTATCACTCCCTCTTCTTCCTTGGTTGACTATTATCCTCTCATCTCTCCCTCTTCCTCCTTGGTTGGAAATTTAGGAAGTTCAATGATTTTAACATAACTATGGAAATGAGACCATCTTTTTGGGACAAAAAAAAAAAAAAAGGCAAATGAGAACATTTGTACGGGACGGAGGGAGTATTAACAAGAAATAAAGCAATAGTAGCGAACATTAATGTCATCAAACTCGATTCTGCATATAGTAATCATGGTCCATTTGTTGCCTCTCTTTCAGGTGGGTAAGAGTTGTTGAAGAATTCCTCACTGTTCTACACTCTAGCTCTTTAATGTCAGGAAAGAAGGAGGTATTGAAGCATTGACCAACCTTTAGTTGACTTTTCTATCAAGCAAATTAAACTACCCTTGCATGATTTGGACATATTTTTCCTGAGAATCATATTGTTTCCTTTTTTTTTTTTTTTTTTTTTTTTTCTGTGATAAAAGCTGCAGAAATCTTCCGTTACAAATTCTGCGGCTGTATCTCCGGCCGTCAATGAGGGCACATTTTTACATAAAAGAAGGTGACATATACATTCCGGCGAATCGCTTCTTTCCTTCTGCTGTGTGTGAAGAGTTTACATATGAAGCTCCTTGGGGATTAGAAGAGAAGAAAATATATTCATGACATCTAATTGGATGTTCAACAATTTGTAACAGTTAAGTCCGAAGAGACTGTATGTAGATTTTTGTACTTTTTTATTTTTCTTAAATTGAATAAAATTGTAATATTCATTCTCAATCACCAATCAGTCAATTTTTGCTGTCGTAAATGAAATTGAATTTATCGTTTGCTAAAATAAATAAAAATAATAATAATAAAAAAAACTTATACTCCCTCCCTCTAATTACTGTTTTATTTGTTTGGGCAAAAATCATATTTTAGTCACTAAATTTTAACATTTTTCAAAATGTTCTTACTTAACTAATATTTTTCAAAATGTTGTCACCGAACTTTCACAACTTTCAAAAAGTGCTCACTCTGTTAACAAAAACCTGAAGAAATTTAGCCACGTGACTAGTGTTCGTTAAGTTTTTTCAACCAATATGTTAACGTTGTTGACATATTTGATGAAGATTACAAATTAATTAATGTAAAATGTCATTAGCACATAGTTTTATAGGAAATATTACAGATTGGTTCCAAAAGAAAAACCATTTACTCTAGATCGCATTTAACAAAATAGTCATGTGAGTTCATGTGGCTAAACTGCATTAGATTTTTAGCGAATTTTTTGATGGAGTGAGCACATTTTAAAAATTGTGAAAGTTCAATGATAATATTTTGAAAAAATAATAATTTAATGCTAACATTTTGAAAAATATTAAAGTTCAATGACTAAAATACTACCTTCGTCCTGCTCGAAAGCTCGAAAGGGCAAATTTTGTGTCTTGCACGGGAATTAAGAAAAGTGATGTAAAAAAAAGAAAAAATGTATAGTGGAATAAATGTTGTGAGTGAATGGTGATGTAGGAAAGAGAAAGTGGGGTAGGGAATAGTTAGTGAATACTCCCTCCGTCCCACAAATATACAAAAAAATATTCCTTTTGGGCGTCCCACAATAATCTATACTTTTCTAAAATGGAAATGGGATCCACTTCTTTCTACTCACAACACTTTTTAAATTTACTATTCTTTCCACTCATTCTCTCTCCTATTTTACTTTTACACTCACAACACATTACCTTTATCACTTTTTACCTTAATCTCCGTGCCGGATCAAAAAGTCTATACAATTGTGGGACGGAGGGAGTATTTATTGTGAGAGTATGATAAGTGTGTCTCACAAATAAAGAAGTAATAAAAAATTTTTCATTTTTGAGTTATGCCCTTTCAATTGAGACGCCCAAAAAGAAAATTTGTGCCCTTTCGGGCGGGACTGAGGGAGTATGGTTTTTGCCATTTGTTTGTATCTTTACTATAGACTTTTTTTTTTTTTTTTCATAAACATATACTCCCTCCGTCCCGCTAGTAACTGCACTGTTACTGTTTGTGTGGGGATTAAGGAAAAAAATAATGTATAAATGTTGTGAGTGTAAAAGTAAAATAGGAGAGAGAATGCGTGGAAGGAATAGTAAATTATAATGGTGTTGTGAGTATTAAAATAATGCAGGAGAGAGAATGAGTGGAGGGAATAGTAAAGATTCTTTATCATTTTAAAAAGTGTGCAGTTTGTAATGGAATGCCCAAAATAGAAAGTATGGGACAGAGGGAGTATCTATAGTATAAATGAGGCCTGCCTTGTGAACAGTTGTATGAACAGTAGCATCCGCGGAAATTTCCATTTTGCCCTCACTATTTTGTCCCTTTCTCATTTTGCCTTCACAACTTAGTATGTCGTGCAACATACTTGCCCCTTTTCTTTTTTTTTTTGATATATAAAAAAAATAATAAAAAATAAAATAATTTCACCTGGCCTTGGACACGGACATGTACTAGTATTTTACCAGAGCTAGAGCTGTATCTTTACTATAGACTAACATTGAATCCAACCGCTTCTCTCCAATTTTTGTTTCTCTCTCTCTTCCCATTCTGGGTCTCTCGACTCTCTCTCGTCGCTCCTCCCTCGATCGGCCTGCTCCTCCCTCAATTGACGGTGCTGCTCTCAACTTCGCCGGCTCGCGTTGCTTCCCTCAACCCTCTCTCTCCGTCTTCTACCTTCGGTCTTCAATCAGGAAGACGAATTCCAAGCACAATCCAACCCTAATTCATATTTTCCTGTTCAGTTCCCATTATTCCGGCGATTCAAATGTGAGTTTTCCCTGATTAATTTGGTAATTTTGTATTTTTATTCAGATTTGCCAACATAATTTTTGATTTTTGCATCTTGTAATGAACATGATTCTTTTTAGGTTTCTTTATTTATCTGGAGTTAATTATGTTCCAAATTTGTTACACCTGAAGCATTCCTACTGCACCTAGATCTAGTTTCGTTGGTCCTTATCCGACGGGCATATTGTTTGATCTGTATCCCAACAACTTATGAACTCTGATATCATTCTTTATGTTTTGATTCACATAACCTGAGTTAATGAACATGATTTTTTCTGTTGCCGAGGAATCCTTTTTTCCCACATTGTCCATTTATATGTAGTAGAGTACAATGTCACTAGACTATAACCATCTTAGAGTACATGCCAATGGTCATGCATTCATTTTTAATATATTTTCCTTCCATTAACCTTCTGTTCATAATATCTTGCTAATCAGTGATGCAATTGATGACTTTTGTGCAGACCATTAGTTTTAATTGCAGAAACAATACTCCTACAAGATCATAGCTTTTGAAATCATATCAAGCGACAAAGACCATTGAGGTATAAATTAAATTTGCAACAATAGTTATGTCTATGAAATGAAAAATGGCAATATACAAGTTATGCTTGTGTTTATTCTAATTACTTATTTTATATTCATTAGTCATAAAATGGTTAACAAAAATAAAAGACTATTGGTTTGAAATGTGGTTTAACCGTGGTCTGAATCGCGGTTTGGGCCTAGCCCTACCGGCATTCACTCTGTTAATTTTTGTGTCTATTTCTGTAAAGTGTTCTTCAAAGGTAAAAGTTGTTTTCAGACATCTAATTGTGGTGCAACACAAATCAGATGCCTTTAATATTGCCTTGAGACTTGAGTGTAGATCCAACAATCTTAAATTATATACTTATCAAATTTCTATTTGCAACAAAGGTTTTTCCGCATATTAGCAAGAAAAGATGTGCACATCAGCAGTAACATGTTGCATTTCAATGATTTGAGTCATTAAGGAACATAGATAATCTGTAAGGAATTCACGAGTTCTATTACCATTAAACTAGATCCTCTTTCCCTCCCAACATAGCTTACGAAAACAGTCTTGCGCCTTTCCATTTAAGCTTCTCATCCGCCAGCATTGTAAGCTCACCTTGGCTCTCACTTTTTACTGGTGTGGGAACCTCCCCTTTCAGTATCCTCAAGGGCCCACCATAAAACATGGGTGTCATTATTGTTACTGCCTCACCAGGGTGTTTTTCCTGGTATTTTTCCTGCTCAACACATTTTTATTGCGGAAACGGTAAATCTCAAGTTAAAGGAAGTATCACATCAAAGTTGTAACTAAAAAATGTAGAGATGAAAGCAGAGATCAGAATCTAGTGATGTTAAGACAATAATACCTTGTAGAGTTGCTCAGTGACAGCTGCCCCTGTGACTCCTGTGTAAAATGCAGCAACATAAATTGAGATCAGAGGGGTGAATGATTTTGGTCTTCTGTACGGATCAACCATGTCCCAGAGGATTGTTTTCTCCCACTTTGTGTACAAGTAATCTGCATATTTCCTCCACAAGTAACTCGCCATTCAGGAAATCCTTATTCAATGAACCTCTCCTGCTGCAGCCGATAGTTTAAAAAAAATTCATTAACCATAGAGGAACTTAGAAAGTTGTCATTGTGGATATTTGGGAAGCACAAATCACCTCAATTGCAAAATTGCAAACCCCCTGATAAACCCGATTTAGAGTTACCTACAGGTACAACAACAACAACAACAAAGCCTTAGTCCCAAAATAATTTGGGGTCGGCTAACATGAATCCTCATATGTCATCGCGAAAAAAAAAATATAGTTCATTAGAGTTACCTACAGGTAAACTAATCAAAATAGTACTCCCTCTATCCCAAATTGAATGTCTTGTTTTGTCCCAAATGAATGACCTTTTGAAACTTTACCTTCAAATAACTTTGGCCCAAAACCATTTATTTTCAAAAAAAAAAAATATAGTTCATTATATTTTTGCAAAACTAAAATTTTGAAAGTGAACAACAATAATGTTTATATTTTTTTTTCTACTAAGAATCAGTCTTTTCAAAATGACCTTCGAATTCCAAATGGACATTCATTTTGGGACAAAGGGAGTAGCATACTATCATTCCATCAATCAAACTGCATGGTTAGTCACATAAAAGTTTCTTTGGTATTGAAAAGTAGGGATTGCATAGTTAAAACAGCTGCAATTTGAGGGCATATTGAGTCAGCCCACTCCATATATTTGGGAAGCATTTTTCCTTCTTGAAACTAATGTAGTCAATATGTAACTTAATTGTAGGGGCAATTATCAATTGGTCCCTGATTCTAATAAATTCAACCAGCTAGGACATGGAATATGGGAATCGACCAACATGTCCCTTGCTTGCATATGGACATGCATGTCCTTGGCAAATTAGGGAAAATTGCACTCGTGCCATTCATTTAATGACGTGGCACACGTGGACATACCTACATTCAGTCTTTCTACGCTTTCCCTTTCCTTCTTCTCTCTCTTACTTTTTTTTCCCCCTCAAAACTTTAAAATTAAATAACTTAAGATCTAGAAATAAAAAAAAATCTGAAACCACCGTTGCGTTCGTATCGTCAATACGAATCAAACTAGTAGCATCAACATATAATTTGGAGCAAATTTGAAAAGTTCACATTTATTACAAGTTCACAGTTGTTTTTTTTTGATAAGTTCACATTTATTTTTTACATTTGTTCCAATAACAATTAAGAGAAGTTCACAGTTGTTTTAGCTAAATTCATAATTTTTGCATGAAAATTACTATTATTTACTTAATTCAGAATTTTTTTTAGTTAAGTTCACAGTTGTTTTTAGTCTTTTATAACCTTTATTTTTTTTGCAATTTTATGAGATTATTTGACCTATTTGTTAAGTTTACTGTTGTTTTTTGTTAAGTTCACAGTTGTTTTAATCCTTTATGGCCTCTATTTTTGCAATTTTTTGAGATTATTTGACATATTTGTTATGTTCACAGTTGTTTTTACTTAAGTTCACTGTTGTTTTTTGTTAAGTTCACAGTTGTTTTAGTCCTTTATGACATCTATTTTTGCAATTTTATGAGATTATTTGACATATTTGTTATGTTCACATTTGTTTTTACTTAAGTTCACTGTTGTTTTTTGTTAAGTTCACAGTTGTTTTTCGTGAAGTTTACAGTTGTTTTCAGTCTCTTATTGACCTCTATTTTTGCTGTTTTATGAGATTATCATACATAATTTGTTCATTCACAACTGTTTTCGTTAAGTCCGTTGTTATTTATAGTTAAGTTCACAATTGTTTTAAGTCTTTTACGACCTCTATTTTTGATATTTTATGAGATTATTTGACATATTTGTTAATTTCACATTTGTTTTTAGTTAAGTTCACAGTTGTTTTTAGTCTTTTATGGCCTCTATGATTGCTGTTTACGAGACTATTTGACATTCTTGTTAATTTCACAACTATTTTTTGATTAATAAATGTTATTTTTAGTTAAGTTCTCAATTTTTTTAGTGTTTTATGACCTCTATTTTTGCTATTTTATGAGATTAGTTGACATATTTGTTAAGTTCACAGTTGATTTAAATTAAGTTCATAGTTGTTTTTAGTTTTTATGACCTCTATTTATGCAATGATATTATGTGACATATTTGTCAATTCATAATTGTTTTAAGTATTTTATAGCCTCTATTTTTATAATTTATAAAATTATTTAACATATTTATTATTTTTTTAATTAAGTTCTCAACCTCTACTTTACAGTATTGTGAGATTATTTTTACCCCCATCTTGAAACTTCTTCATAGTATTCATTGATCAATCAGTTTGCAAGGAGTAACGAATTTTCAAAAATGTTCAAGCCAAACAAGTGGTGGTATTAAGTCAAATAACATTCAAAAAACTAAAACAAAAAGATAATCAATTAAACTAAAACATTGATGCATCACTTTCATAAGCAATTTCCCCAAATCCCTATCATGTTATTAAATCTTCACCATCTTAAAATCATTTATCACCCAGAAAAGTAATGTCTTCTCAAAGGCTACCAATCAAATACTCGATCCATCAATAAAACTCCAATTTTATCATACCGCCAGACCGAATTGATTTGAGGTCAAAATCAATGTTGGAAAGAGAGGTGGTGGGACCAATCGGATTTCAGATTTTCTTGATCAAGCTTGACTCTAGAAGCTTCCGTTGACCCTGACGGCACCGCTCCAACTACATCTTTTTTTTTTCCGGCGAACGATAGAGAGAAAGCGCGATCGCTGAAGGAGAGAAAATGTGGGCAGAGGAATTTGAAGACTCTGGTTATGTTTTTTGGGTCTGGCCGAAACGGCTTGGTTCGGCAAAGCTTGAAAACATTGAGATGGGGAGGGGTGGCCGAAATGGGAAAGAGGAGGGGTGGTTGGAGTTGGGGAAGAAAGGAGTGGTCAGTTGAGTTTAGAGAGAGAAATTGAGAGGAAGGTAGATTCGTGATGGTCGGATGTGGGAAAGGGGATGACCGGAGGTCAGAAGGGGAGAGGAAGGCCGAAGTTGGGGGGGGGAAGGGTTGTCGGAGAAGAAGGGTGGAGGTGACCGGAGTTAATAGAGAGAGAAAGTCAAGGAGAGAGAATGTGTATGTCTGTTGTGAAAGTGTGTTTTGTATTGCAGAACTATTAAAACTACCGCTGGGGAAGGGGTAGTTTGGGTGAAGGACTGGGTGGAATTATGATTAGGATGTCGGACTAGTGGGTTAAATTTCAAAATTCTTGTCTAAATTGATCTTTTTACTTGGGGTGAAGGACCCAGCGGTAATTTTCCCTTAATTGTAGAAGATTAGCAAACAAGAATGCAAGGGTATTAGGTACATACCTCATTTATTTTAGTTCCAACTTACAATACAAATTCTAGAAATCAAATGGCAGAACATACTTGATAAGAAAAGGTCATGTTTCAACCTTATAAAATCAATATCCGATAAAGGTGACAGCAAATAAGGGCTGTGAAAATAGGAGAGAGAGATGATGCGGGTTAGGGAGATTAAATTGTAAGCACAGGAAACAGGAAGTAATGCTCTAAGGGAATTCTAGATCATAACTAGGCAAAAGCGCTTTTGGGGTGACACTCATAAAATATAAATGTATGAGGTAGCCTTCCATCTGATTAACCAATTTTCCAACCACCAAAATATAACAAGAGAGAGCAGGACAAAATTATACCAATCTGATGTGATATATAAACATAATTGGTGTGTAAATTGAGAACGGAGCCACCTCAAATGCATGTGTCCATAAAGAAAAATGCATAGACACTGCTCTTGAACCAACACTGAGACTTTATGACCAGTGGCGGATCTAGGATTCATGTTCAGGGGGTTCAATTTTTAAAATAACAAAAAATAAATAAATTACAACATAAAAAATGATAGTAAATTTAACGCAACATATATAACCTATAATTGTTATGAGCTCAAAGAGTCCACATTGTCAACCTTGATTCCGGCTACGGGTGTGTAGCTTGTTGAAGCATTAAACCCACACCGGGTGATAAAGAAGCATTGCCTTCAAGATGCTTTTCAAAGACATGTTAGTTTGAACATTGATTCTTTCCCGGAGACTATTCTTTTACCTTGTCATTAGATATGAATTAGATATGAAGACTATTGAATTGAGCTCTATGATGATCTTGTAATAGTGATGCCTTGAATCAAAGTAGCTGCCCTATGGCTTCACTTATAAATGGAAAACTAACTAGCATTTGATTATGTGTGTTGTACATGACATGTTATGTGTCTATAAATACGTGTATTAAGGTAAATAAATTTGATTAATAATCATATATTGCGATTTTGGTGCTTTAATTGATTGTAATGTGAGATGTTTGGTTTGGTATGAATTCCATGTTTCAGTGTTATGTTTTATCATAGGGAAAGCTATAACTGTGTGGAAGGAGTGCATGTTTTTAGGCTGCTTGTGAAATGAATGAAGAGAAATGGCACATTTCTCTGAGAATTGATAACTGAGAAGTTGTCGACTGTGTCGCCAAATAAACGCCTAGATCACGTGATAACATAACAGGGTGTTCTAGTTTAACGATACACAACAAATGAACTTTTTTCACGAGAAATTTCTAGAACAAGTCTACGACTGCTTATAGGTTTCACAAGGCGTAGGCGTAAATAAACCCTAATAAATGATAATATATTGATAAAAATGTCACAAACCATCCTTGTCTTAAAAAGAGTATTTGTAGTATAAAACAATCAAACCCTAAAAGGAATAATAAATAAAAAAATTATGAAACTACCACTAAACTACTAAAAACCCTCTCAGCCCCCATAACACCCACTAAATCACATTTTTGGTCTTCAAACTATGTCATGGGTACGGTCGTTTTGATCACTCGTGCTTTCCTTAATTCATCCGGACATGAAAATTGCAATTTGAAAATTTGTTGATCAAACTTGAATTTCATGACTCAAAACTGACATTTTGCACCCTTCCACCTCACGCATTTCCCCATTTTCCCCGAACTATCTATCTTAATTTTAGCAAGAAACATGTCCATTACTTGTTCCAAGTCACTAAACCATTGGGAATGCTGCAGCATAATTTGCCACTCTCGAATCGACTCAACGTGAAATAAACAAAATTTATCAGGAATTTCAAGAATTAGAGATTATATGAGGGACTTTACAGAAATAGACACACAAAGTAAAAAAGAAGGAGAAACAAAGAATCATTGCAACAGCCTAACCTTCACGCTCAAGCTCTCTCACGGCCCTATCCCATCTCAGAGCAGCAGCTAATCATTTGAATCAATCTAGCCCTAAAAAGGTCGTTTCTTTATCATCAATTTTCTCGATTAATTTGTTTCAGTTTAGGTTTCTACTAGTCGGATGACTTATGTTTTCATTTTAAGAATGTTGATTTTGAATCCCAGCTGCTTATAAAGTTCTTACAATTTCTCATAAGGGCGTTTTCGACTTTTGCAGATTTCTTAAAATTTGTCCTCACAATCACTTGCGATGCAACTCACTCTTGAATTCGGGTAATAATATCTTGCAATTTCGAAGGGGACGCTGGGACTATTCAATTTGGATATTATTTTTTTTCGTTTTTTATTATTGGATCCTTGAGCATTTTTTGCCAACACTTTCATCCCTATATCAGTTCATTATACGCTTTTATACGAATTAAGCTAGTATTGACAGCTGGAAAATGTAAATTTGCTCTAAAGTTATAATTTGAAAGAAGATTTGAGTAAAAGAATGAATATTTATAAGATTGGTTGGGGCAAAGGACGTGTTTAGTTTAGTTCAGCTGACCCAATGTAACTAGGACACTTGCTGAGTTGCTTTGACACTTGTGGAAGATTTTAAGTAGTATTATATGAAGAGTCAACGCATGAAAGTTTGACTTGTTAATTTTGTACTTTACACCTTTGTATTTCTTATATTCTTTGCTAATGTTATAATTTTTCTACAATATGCGAAAAAACTATTACTAGATTTGAAGGAACGTCTCAGTTTGAAATCCAGTGAGTGTTATTTCTATTGTCAGAACACAGTAACATTCTTTGTCCTTCATCTTGTCATAAAGACATCTTCGTTTGGATGTCATCTATGATTGATGACTTTCTTTGAGCTCTAATGCTTTATACTATTGGACAGAGGTCTAGAAGCCCCTTTGTCACTCTTCAGAACAATGAAATAAGACAGCATACAGTGAGCACATAGGTTTCCATTTCTTCAAGAAAACCTTGCCACAATATGAATCCAACAGTGATCAAGAGCAAATTTGAAATTTTTGGACATTCATTTGGGACGGAGGGAGTAATTATCATCTTATATCTTGAGGTATTTCCATACATAAAATAAACACATCAGGTCTTTCAGCGTATGACTGTGGAAAAGGTACATGGATGGACGTGAAGTATCTTGTTATCATTCTTACCATTGTCCTTTGCCTTTAACCGATGACTTTGAACTGACACGACCTCTTGTCTGTTAATTGCTTTAATACAGTGGAGGACTAGAACTTCTTTGTGATTCTGTGAAGATCCATAATGTCAATGTGAATCCTCAAGCTGAAGATAAGAAGGTGAATCCTCAAGAAAACCTCTCTACTACTGTACCTCTGTTCAAGAGCAAATTTCAAAAGTTTTTGGTCATTCTTTTTGGGACGGATGAGACAGAGGGAGTATCTTCTTTACATAATATAGACCTAGGTTTTGACTTTTTCCACGTATGATCACAGTTAACTATGAAACACTTGCTTGCTTGGGTTCACACAAATTTGATCAAGGAGAGGCCTGAAATGTTTATGAAAGGAGATACCGTGTAAGTTGCTAGATTCTTCACTGTCCTAAATTTACTTTTTTTTTTCTCCGTTAGTTATATATGATCAAGATGGGCAGATAATTATTTAGAAATCTCAATTTCTCGATCTGATAAATAGTGTATCGATTGGTTCATGTGCAGGAGACCTGGGGTTCTAGTTCTTGTGAATGATTGTGATTGGGAACTGAGCGGTCAGCTTGATACAACATTAGAAGATAAGGACGTGGTTGTTTTCATTTCAACCTTACATGGAGGATAGTGCCTAAATATTCTTTAGATTTTATTTTTGATGCAAGTATTTAGAACACTTAAGTGAGTGAAATTTAGACATATACTTCCTTCATCTCACGTGAATATTTTCTATTTAAATGTGGGTGTTAGAACACTTAGCCTTGTTGATGAGGGATCGATTTTGAGTGAAGCGAGCTGTATTGGTGGCTTCAGCCCAAAAATATTGAGGTAGCTTGGCTTCGGCGAGCATTGTCATTCCAGCTTCAATCAACGTTCTATTTTTCTTTCCATTACTCCATTTTGTTGAGGAACTCCAGCAACAGAGAAATTATGGTCAATACCATGGTCATCACAGTATTGAGCTACACCGTTATTTTTGAATTCTGTTCCATGATCCGATCCAACACTAACGATGTCATCTTCTTTTTGAGTTTGGAATTGTCTAAAAAGTGAGGTCAAAATGTCATAACAATCATCTTTAGAGGTCATCATTTCAATCCATGTATATCTTGAGTAATCATCTATCACAACTAGAGTATATCTGCTTCCTCCAATACTTGCAATGGTGACAGGTTCAAACATATCGATGTGGAGTAGTTGCAAAATTCTTGAAGTTGAAGGCATGGTCTTGCTGGAGAAAGATGCCTTAGGTTGTTTGCCAAGTTGACATGCGGTGCACTTCTGGTCATGGTGATCAGCTACTTTGGGTAGACCACAAACTAGACTTTCTCTTCTAATCTTTGATAGATATTTGAAGTTAAGGTGACTAAGTCTTTTGTGCCACAATCAACTATTTTCACTCACACTTTTTGCTACAAAATATAGATTAGTAATGTTACAAGCAGAATTAAAATCGATAATATAAACATTACTCTTACGTATCTCTTTGAGCAAAGTGACTCCGGACGTGTCATCTTTAATAAACCAATTTGTTGAAGTGAAATTGCAATGCAATCCTTTGTCACAAAATTGAGATATAGAGAGAAGATTATTTCTTTGACTAGAGAAACTTTTTTTATAGTGATATTTTCTTTTCGAATGACTCCATATCCAATTGTATTTCCTTTGTTGTTATCCCCAAAAGTTACAGATGTACCACTTTCTTCACGGACATCTTCCAGCAAGGTAATATCTCCGGTCATGTGTCTTGAGCAGCCACTATCAAGATATCATTCATTTGAATTTGCCTTGGAAGTTCCAGCCATGAAGCAGAGGACCTGAAAAATAGACATTTAAGCACGAGGTCTCCTTTATTCTTTTGGGTCCTGGGGTTAGCACCTTTTGATAACCCACACCTGTTTGACCGAAGGCGGGTTATGTCTTCGAGCATTAGGAGTGAATCTCAAAAGGCATTCTGCAGCTGAGTGACCATAACAATCACACACAGAACAATGGTGAAAACCACTAACACACTGAGTTTTGATAAACTCTTTACTAGCCTTAGGTTTCACATTTTTAACTGGGTCAGAGGTTTTGGCTTTGACAAAAATTGTCTTTTTGTGGTTGACCACAGATTTCCTAGGAGCACTTGCCTTGCTTGTGAAAGCTTGGTATGTGGTCGAAGGTGTGGTGCGGTCGACCACATGATGATTTTCGTCATGACCTTTTTCCTCCTTTTCCTTTTCCTTCATCTTGAATTATTCCCAGTTTGATTCTTGGGGTAGACATAATGGAAGTTAAGTTTTACCTTTGATTCATGTCCTTTAACCTTTGAATAAGATTGCTTCACCTTAGGACTTTCATGGGTTTGATCATAAATTTTTTCACTCTTTTCACAGCAAGAGATACACTTAAAATTGTCACTAGTTTGGAATCCCAGGCCTTCTTTATCTCCACTAGACTTTTGGGGTTCTAGTATTTGATCCATAGTGATAGGAGAGTTGGTCCACTCATCAATCACTTTTTGAAGATCAGTGTTTTGAGCAACCAAGTCATCGTTTCTAATTTTGAGTGCAGCAATTTTAGTTTCAAGAGTGATATTTAATTCAGCAAAAGGAGTCATGCTTCTGACTTTTTCTTTCAAAAGTTTGATTTCAAATTTAGCACACTTTTCTCCGTCTTGAGCTGAGAAATTTCATTAGTTGATAGTGATAGGGCTTTTTTAACATTTTCAAACCTTTGGATCATCACTTCAGTCTTTTTGAATATCTCTTCTTGTTCCATGTGAGAAATCTCATTAACCCTTTTTGAAACACTTGGTGTTGACTTAACTTTTGAAAGTGTTTCATTTTTTGATGGAAAGATGGGCGCGAGAAAATGAGCAATTACCAATTTTGTAGCTTGGAGCGAGTTCAATGTTGCTATAGTTCTCACTACCAGCCACATTCTTGGTTTTCTTAAAAATCACCTCATTCCTTTTTTTGGGCGACTCATCGTAAACTTCATAATCTGAATCACTAGAAGCATCCTTAACAATGAGGCAGAGATTTACCCCTTCGGTACTCTTATCGCTTTCTTCATCAGAATCAGTTTCGATCCAAGTAGCAAGTTCTTTTGAATTCTCTTCTTCTTCAGCAACCATCCCCTTACGTCGAGAAAATTTCGAAGGGGAAATTTTCTTTTTCAAATATTCATATTTGGGTTGAGGACACTCCAAAGCAAAATGATCGGGCTTTCTACAATTGTATCAGACAAGGTCACTCTTTATCTTTGGTCACTCACCCTAGAAGATGTTGCTGGAGGTTTACCTTTTGAAAACGATTTTGAATTTTTGCGAAATTTTTGGAAACGTTTTACAAACATGGCAAAATCCTCGTCATCCATATCGATGAGAGAAGAAGTTGAAATACTAGGATCTGAGGTAGGTATAGAAGGTTTCTCCACATGATCAACAACAAACATAGAAAGTGATTTTCCCTTCCCTTCAACCTCTTCAATATGTTGTAATTTTAACTCATAAACTTTAAGATTTGCATACAAGTTACTGAGAGTCCAAGTATTCAAATGTTTTGAGTCTTCGAGGGAAGTTGCTTTGTGCATCCATTTGGATCCTAAAGCAGCAAGGAATGTCATGTTAATTTCTTTATCATTTAATACTTTACCAAGGTATAAGCAAGCATTTACTACCTCAACATAGCGGTCGTAGGTTTGACGTAGAGTCTCATTCGATCGTTTTGTAAAGCTGCTGCATCTCCTTTCAACTTCGAACTTCTTGTTCTCCTCTCATAGCTCATCACCTTCAAGGTAGCTTTCAATTGCATTCCACATCTGCTTTGTGGTCGTGCATTTGATAACCTTCTGATAGGTAGATACTGATAAGGTTCCGGCAATGATGTGTCTGGCTTTGCTATCCAATGCAACATGTTTTCTTTCTTCGTTAGTCCATTCAGTCTTTAGCTTTTTAACTTCAGGAATTTCGGTATTTGTAGTTGGATCTGGATTGGCTTTCATTGGTACAAAAGGTCCATCGGTTACACAATCAACCAGCCTTTCATCAATAGACTCCAAATGAATCAATATGCGAGCTTTTCAGATATTGAAGTAATCTTCATCCAACATAGGAATGTGTGAATAGTTAATCGTTGCCATAGCTTTTGAAGTTGCCATGACGAATCGGCACCCAAGCTGTTAAGTTTAAAAAACAAAAAATAGTTTTAAGAAGGTGTTTGCTCCGAAACCACTTGCTGTTGGTCTCAAATGTGCAACAAGAATATGAAAACAGCTAGAGGGAGGTGAATAGCTGTATAAAATTTTTCTACTCTTTTCAAAAATTCAACCTTGGCTTACTGAGCTGAAAGTGTGGTCAAGTGAAAACCAACTATCAAGCAAGTAAAATGCACAGTGGAAGTTTTCAAAGTACAAAAGTTTAGTAGTTGGAAGATAGTGTGGTCTGTTGTGAAATTGGTGCTCCCCCGTTGCAATCAACACAAAGAAAACAACACACCCACACGTACAAGAAAGAAACAATCACACACAAGAACACAAGAGTTGTTTACCCGGTTCATTCACCAACTCGTGAACTACGTCCGGGGCAATTGCCAAGCCAATATGTATTAGACACCTCTCTAATATGTTGCTACAATCAACTACAATATGTTCTAGGCCGAAATTATGCTTATATAGTTATACAAGGAAGCCCTAACTCAGTTTAAGAAGAGATCTAATCAAAATAGGAAACAAAATAAAAGTCCTGCAAGAGATTCGGACCGAGCGCGGCCGCCCTCAAGGCCAGCGCGGCCGCCCTCAACGGCAGAAGCTTATACACCCTCGTTGAACCTCCAGCGCGGTCGCCCTCCACCACGAGCGCGGCCGCTCTCCTTGACAGAAGATCCCGACGAGTTTTCCCTCTTGATTCATCACCTCCGACTTAGGCTCCTCCTCTTTCTTGTAGTTTAGGATCCAAACCCAACAATCTCCCACCGGAGACTAAACCAACAAACATAAAATCACCCATCAACTCCCACCACGGAGTAAAGACCTTCGAACACATTTCCCCCATCCATATTGGCTTGACACTACCTCTCCTCTCCTCAAGTAATAAGGCGAGTTGAAACCAAGCGACGTTTCAACCTCTCCGTGTTAGATCGTTCTTGCCTCCCCAAATCAGCTTCTACCTTGATTTCTCCCCGCAAGTCTAACTTCGCCTTCTCCCTCCAGACCCACCTTCCTCGCAATGCCTCCCCTTGAAACTTGGACACACCTTGTTTCTTGCATCGACTGTTCTTGGTCTGAATCCGCTCTCTGTTAGGGCCCTTGGACTTCCACACCACGTTGATCAACTTTGAGTCCCCCCCAACATACCGTTTCTTGATGTCTCCCCTTTTCACACCAACAGGCCGGTTCTTAAGCCTCTTGCTCCCACCGGAACGAACATCGATATTGTAGGTAGAGTACAACATCTTCCCCTTAACCCCATGAGCCAACACCTTAGCCCCTTTTGTGACTTCCCAAGACCCACCAATGAAAGAAACACCATACCCTTCACTGTCAAGTTGTTCCACAGAAATCACTCTCCTCCTCAAATCCGGAACATGCATCACGTTGTGTAGTTGTAAAACAGCCCCATTAGGTGTCTTCATCATTACATCCCCCTTACCTTTGATCTTCAATGGTTGACCATCACCAAGATAGAGAACCCCAAAATCTCCGGTTTTGTACTGCTTCATTGATTCTGCATCCCCACTAGCATGACAAGAAGCTCCAGAATTCAACACCCAATCTTCACCCGACTGTTCCTCCCCTAGGATTAATACATCACCACCATCATCCACCACGTTAGCACCACCACCTTTTCCCGGACAGTCATAACTGATATGCCCCAATTCACCACAATTGTAGCACTTGACCTTTTTCCCCTTTTTAGGTCCACCCCTTTTCTCTCCACCCTAAGTGCAGCCCCATCTACGGACGATTCTCCCCTTTTCTCTTTCCTTCGCAATTCCTCTTGAAGGACGAGATCTCTAACCTCCGTATACACCAATGCTGTTTTCGACGTACTAATCGTTGTGACAGTAACCTCCCAACTATCAGGCAATGACTTTAGTAGAAAACAAGCTAGCACTTCATCGGAGAAAGTAATATCAACACTTTTCAATTGGTCCACCATACCTTTGAAATTGCCGATATGACTTGCCGCCGTCTCGCCCTCTCGACATCTTCGCATTCGCAAACCTCTTTATCAAATGCACCTTATTGATATTCGACGGCTTCTCATACATGTCTGACAGCGTTTGTAGCAACTCCACCGTTGTCTTGGCCTCCATAGCGTTCCGTGCAACGTCGTCGGTTAGGGCACTCCTTACCGCTCCTAACGCCTTCCGATCCAACGTCTCCCAATCCCCTTGTGACATGTCTTCGGGCTTCGCCTTCAAGGGTCCATGAAGATCCTTACAATAAAGGTAGTCTTCAATCCTTGTCTTCCAAAACGTGAAATTCACACCGTTGAATTTCTCGATTGAGTTCTTCATCTTGACTGCTTCACCAAAATTCCCAAGAACGCGATTCAAAATTAATCAACTAATGAAAAGATTTTGAATCCCCCAAACCAGGGCTCTGATACCAGTTGTTGTGAAATTGGTGCTCCCCCGTTGCAATCAACACAAAGAAAACAACACACCCACACGTACAAGAAAGAAACAATCACACACAAGAACACAAGAGTTGTTTACCCGGTTCATTCACCAACTCGTGAACTACGTCCGGGGGCAATTGCCAAGCCAATATGTATTAGACACCTCTCTAATATGTTGCTACAATCAACTACAATATGTTCTAGGCCGAAATTATGCTTATATAGTTATACAAGGAAGCCCTAACTCAGTTTAAGAAGAGATCTAATCAAAATAGGAAACAAAATAAAAGTCTGCTGCAGATTCGGACCGAGCGCGGCCGCCCTCAAGGCCAGCGCGGCCGCCCTCAACGGCAGAAGCTTATACACCCTCGTTGAACCTCCAGCGCGGTCGCCCTCCACCACGAGCGCGGCCGCTCTCCTTGTCAGAAGATCCCGACGAGTTTTCCCTCTTGATTCATCACCTCCGACTTAGGCTCCTCCTCTTCCTTGTAGTTTAGGATCCAAACCCAACATGGTCGACCGCAAAAGTGAAATTGTGGTCGACCGCAATGTTGAAAATAGGCTAAGGCAGATTTATACTATAAATAAAATTCAAAGTGCGGTTGGATAGATATGAAGATCAAACACAAGGAATAATAAGAAAACTTATGAACTTGAAATGTAAAGTGCAGAAAGTAATGGACAAGGTATTTGGAGAGGTTCAATCGTTAATGATCTACGTCCTCTACCAAGATGGTTAGTCTTGAATTTTCAAATGGAGATAGTATATTAGATATTGAGTAGCAGTTACAGAGGAATACAAATATGAGGATCAATTTCAAATCTAACTATCTTTTTCTATGAATGCTAATTCTAGACTATAACCAGTGTATGTGCAAGATTCAAGAGTTTTTTATAATGTAAAAGATAGAGCTTGATGAATCTGGAGTGGTTACAAGGCTTGAGAGATTTCTGGGTAAGTGATATTCTTGAAAGCTTTGAAGTGTTTGAAGATTCAAAAGATTCTGGAGATTCTAAGCTTCAACACTTTGAGGATTATAACAACGTCTCTAGCTGTTCTTCATGGCTTGATCACAAGGTCTATTTATATCCTTGGAATAAAAATAGCCGTTGGAATTTCGTGTTGAGCAAGCTTCAAGGACAATGTGCTGTTGATGTTTGATTGAAGCACGTTTTCCTTTTTGTCTCCATGTTGTAGAGTTAGTGGCGAGGTGGTATGCTGGTATGTCCTTTGTACGAGATATCCCAGTTGTCACTAATTTGAAATTCTTTGGGTGAATTTTGCAACGGTATAACTTTGAATTAACTCTGAGCTGTGATCAGAGTTAATTTCTCAAAATTCAAATTGGCTAAGGACTTGATGAAGTGCGGTCTGGCAAGCCATGCAGTTTGGAATGCTAAGCGGTCTGCCAGGGAGTGCGATTTTCCATATAATGCGGTTGACCGCATGACATTTTCTGATGCTTGCATTGAGCTGTGCGGTTAGCCGTGGTCGACCGCATGGTTCAGCTCTTTAGTCCTTTCTTGAGCCAAAACACTTAGAAATTTTAACCTACTCAAGCCTAATTAACTATACTACAAAATGGACTTAACTAAAAATTGAAGTTATAAAACTTCATACATAATATCCTATAGTCCATATAAAGACAAAATAGGTGATGGTATTAATCAAATCACGTAATAGGAGGGGCTTATAATGAGCATACCCAACAACTTTTCTCTTTGCTGGAAAGATACGTTGAGAAGTATGTTTATCTATTACTGTAGTTTCTGCACAACTGTGATGTCAATTTCTTAGTTAGGACTGTGAGGTCAATTTCTCAGTTATTGTGCATAATTGTGTGACAGATTTCTCTATTTTTAAGTCATTATGTTATAGAACAACTGTAGGACCTATTTCACAGTTGTTGGTTTTGATGTAAATAAATGTGCAATGTTTTTCACATTTGCTGGGTATTGATGTAAATAACTGTAGGACCTATTTCACAGTTGTTGGTTTTTGAGGCGTGCGCCTAGTAGGAACTGAGGCTGGCGCCTCCACGGCAGTGAGGCTTATGCCATGCAGTGCACAGAGGCAAGCGCCTGGAAGGCAGTAGTCCAAACCTTGCTATGGCAAAAGTGAGGCTGCCTCCTGGATGGTAGGAGGCGTGCGCCTGGAAGGCAGCTCTATTTCACTATTATGCACAATAACTGTGCAATGTTTTTCACAGTTGTTCTATAAAAAGAATGACTATAACAGTGAAATAGACTTCTCAATGCAAACATACTACACATGTCAAAACCAAAAAAACTCAGAAGTATGTTTATCTGTTACTAAAACAACAAAGCATTAATATGTTAAGGAAACAAAAACAATCACCAAAAACAGAGAAATTAAATTCACCATCTAACATTTTCCCTTTCATTTCATTTCATATATTGTCTTTAAAAAGAAAAAGAAAAAAATCTGGACTAAAGATAGAACCAAAACATCATTAAATAGGTTCCCTGTTAGACTTCCTATTGTGAGTTTCTAATTTTCCGCAACGACCACATTTCCTTTTCCTTTTCATAACCTCCCCCTAGAAGGAATACGATCTTCCTAGGCCTTCCAAGAGGACGCCTTGTTACTGGTGGAAGTATCACAGGTGGTTCAGTAGTAGGAGCTTGACCAAATGAAGCATAATCCTGGCTAGGTGAAGCATAAGCACACAAGGGAAACCTTCATGCTGCCACTTTCCACATGAACATGTCCATTCTTTGACGTTGACAACCATTGGTGAAACGGAATGCACTTCAAACACATTGTTTGAAGAAGAATATACCACCCATGACCTACCAATTTTTTTATGTTCTTCATACTTCTTCTGCATAAAAGTACACAATGTTATATTCCACTTTGATGAGTCATCTCTCCGTTTTGACATTTGACACATCAACTTCAATATAATAGAATTAATGAACTCCATAATAGGCAATGAACGAGCAACTTTAAACTGAGCATTAAATGATTCTACAGCATTGGATGACATCTCCCCATATCGACTACCATTAAAGAATGCATTAGCATAATTTTCAACTGGTAGGTTATCCAAAAACTCTTTAACAACTGTCCCACCTTTAGCTTTCATTTCATTCAGAAAATTATTAAAAAGTTCTTCAGTCAGGGCTTCTGCGCATTGACTGAGTTTATAGGTCATCCTATTCTTAAAGATTATATGACAACCTCTCATCTTATCCTTCAAATTATGTTTCAAATAAACAATGCAAAATGAATGAAAACATTCAGGCAACACGTCTTTCACTGCTTGAATAATGCCTTGATAGCGATCAGACACAAATGTCACTTGCCTATAATCTATGAGAGGTTTATGTTGCTCCAAAAACCATATCCAATTTGCAGTATCTTCACCACCAACAATAGCAAAAGCAATGTTAAAAAGCCTTGGATAAAAAAAACTACAGTAAGAACAATTCAAGAAACAACTGATAAATACACTATACTATTTATGTAAAGAATAATACATACCAGAGTTGCCATCTATGGCCGTTGCAGCAAGTAAAGCCCCCTTGTATTTTTTATGTAAAAATGTACCATCAACAAATAGCAACGAACGACAAAATCGGAAACCTCTAATACATGCCCCAAATGAAACAAAACACCTTTTAAAGTGACCTACTTTATCAGATTCAAGCACAAACTGATTACTCGCATCCAACTCCTTCATCTTCTTAAAGTAACCTCTCAAATTATCATAAGATAACGATTCTTCACCGTAAACTATTGTCCTAGCTTTCTCAATAGCTCTTCACCCAACTTTGTAAGTTACATCAAGTCCATAACTAGTCTTAAGAACCCTAAGAATTTGAGTTGTACCAATCGAAGGCGTAGAACGAACAACATCAACTATGGATTCAGCAAGAACATCAGAAGTAACCCTACTACCCTTTTCACTCCTATGCACATCACCACATGTATGAATTGAAGTATATGTTTTTATGTAAACAAATCCATTTGACTTCTCAACAGAAACATGGATCCTCCAAGGACAACCTACAATAGATTTATGCTTGCACTGTGCAGTAACACATTTTTTGTCATTTTTAATCTACTCAAAACTAAATCCAACCTCACAGGCATACTTACATAATCTGATACGAAACTCAGTAATTCCTCCTTCAAAAACTTGTCCAATACCTATTATTTCCTTAGCACACTTTGCAGTTAACAATTCTTTTTCTCCATGATGGAAAAAGTTCACAGGCATTTCAAGTGCAAGCCTACAGTAGATTTATGCTTGCACTGTGCAGTAACACGTTTTTTTGTCATTTTTAATATACTCAAAACTAAATCCAACCTCACAGGAATACTTACATAATCTGATACGAAACTCAGTAATTCCTCCTTCAAAAACTTGTCCAATACCTATTATTTCCTTAGCACACTTTGCAGTTAACAATTCTTTTTCTCCATGATGGAAAAAGTTCACAGGCATTTCAAGTGCAAGCCTACTAGAACTACTATGCTCAAGTTCATTAGATATAGAACCACCACAACGCACAGTAGATGTAGATGATTCATAGGCACAAATAGCTTGACTCTCTTTAACATGAACAACAACAAGTTTTGCACCACTATAACCTAACATGATGCCCATATTCAAGAAATCCTCTTCATTCTCCGGTAAGCAACTTGAATTATCAGATAAAACATATAACAATGATATAGAATCCTTATTCAATGACGGCCACCTTGAACAAACAAACTCAACAACTGAGAAATAAGAAGAAAATTGAGCAAATCTTGCTATTGCATTCAATTCACCATACTTAAATGAAAGCATCGCCAGAGTATCCATATCTATAAGATACAATACAGCTGCATAAAAGAAACATCAAAAATATTACAATTGAGAAATTCACTTAACAATATTGATTATCATAGAACTAGATCATTGAAACAATTACAAAAGCATAAACACACAATGTATTACAGAAAATTCAAACCTATAACAGATTTCGTTCACAAAAATAAGCAAATCAACAATATCAAATCCGAATATGACATACCTTTGCAGAGATAAAATTTCCACCAATTGAAATCTGAGATGGGCAAATCTAAATCAATCAATTGAAGCCTCAACCAAGAAATCGAATCTGATTCCACTTCGAATTGAGATCGAGAGAAGACAGAAATCTTCTCTCGAATTGAAATCGAGAGAAGAAAAGGAGAATGGCGTGAGGGATTCCGCTTTGGCGCAGGCGAGGGATTTCGTTTCCTTTTGGGATCGTAAAACCTCAAATTCAGACGTATATATATCAGGGGCATCTTCGGTATTATAAATATTTTATAAAGAGCTAGGGATTTATTGGTAAAATGGATTTCAACCTATGGACCCTAAGGTAGATTATGAAATGTGGTATTTTTTTTTATAAATTTCACCTTCTTATGGGGGCTTATTGGTAAAAATCTCTTAATTTAATTATCTTAATGAAAATTTAAAACTTGTTATTAATATATCATTATAAATACTAACAATAACACATTTTAGATATTTATTAAAATAATTATATCAACCTAAAATTATTGTTCAAAATATCTTCGTATAAAAAAAAGGTATGAAGATCATTTCATAAACGTACGAGGGAGTATTTGATTGCTATGTACCCCAAATTTGGATTACATTATTAAATACAAAGTCTATATAAAAACAAAATAATATGGTGTGTATCTTTTGTCAAATAAATACATCAAAAAAATATTGAAATTCAGTGTTGCTTGTAATATAAATTATCATAAATGACATACTCCTTGAAATATTCCTAGTACGTATACAATTAAACTCACAACTATATAATCATAAATAAGGGTACTTTAAGTAAAGTGTATCAAAATTTTATGAAAAACTTCAAAACTGCAAGTATTTTGGGACAAAAAAAACTCTACTACAACTACTGCAAGTATTTTGATACGAAAGGATTACTATTTTCGAAAATTTTGTTGGAAATGGATAACGGAAAGTTAAGTTTAACTTAACGTTGATCTAGTTTCTAACGGAAGTTCGTTATGTGTTAACGAAACTAGTTACAAATGGTAATCTACATTTGTTGTAGATTATATATAACTCATTTAATGTCTCAAAACCATTTCCGTGTGAATGAGAAATTAATGACAAATGATTTGTAACTTAAATTTTGGGTCAAAGTGTGTTTTGGGTTGGTCCCAAAATTGGTGTGGACTTGTTGTGGCTAAAGGGCTGACGAGCAGGCTGAAGAAGCTTCTGCACGGCCGTGTAAGTGTCTAGGACACGGCCGTGCACCATGCCTTGCCTTGCCACTCGACCGTGCTGAGCCATGAACTCGACCGTGCATATTGCCTTGCACGGCCGTGCAGTTCATCGTGGACACGGCGTGCAAAGTGTCATTATACCCGAAAAAGTTGTGACTTTTCAAGGGAAAAGCCACCAAACCCTTTGACTCTCTTTATATACTTCCCCTCCGAATTTCAATCAATATACACAGTCATTTGAGTCTCCCTACCCTCTAGTAAGATAGATTAACATACCCAAATCATTGCATATTGTTGCATTAAATCCTTCAAAGTCCAAAGTTTCAAACATTGTGTTGTTCGCTAGAGTATTTGATTTGGAGTGCTCCTATCATTTACTTATAAGTCGTTTTATCTTACTAGAAGATTGCCATATAAACCGTAAGCACCTGTGCGGGGCAATAACTTCTTACGGAGATTGTATTAAATACAAGACTCGACTTGAATTCCTTTGTTTCCAATCTCCGTTATCTTTTTCTGTTAAGTTTCTAGTTAAGTTCTTGAGAAGCCTACACAATTGTTCAACAATCGTAAGAAGTTATTTACGCTTCTTCAAGATCTTCAAGATGGCAAACGATAAAGACTCCACAGAATCAAGTCAAGGGAATGTGACGCCTCCTTCTCAAGGTGACGCTACGTTCAACAATGTTACACCGTCTCACCCGGTTCATGGTAAGAAACCTCCTTCCCGTACAACCTCAAGGGTTGCACCTCTTAATGCTCTCCCTCCGTCTCATGTGTTCGTACATGCGGAAAGACCGGGTATTCTTACCGGGATGAACTTTAAAAGGTGGCAACAGAAAATGTTGGTCTATTTGACAACATTAAAATTGGTGCACTTTCTTTGGGAATATCCACCATTGATATCCGATGATGATGAATCTAAAGCAAAGAATGACTTGGATACATGGAATCACGGTGATTTCTTGTGTCGCAATTACATTCTTAGTGGCTTGGATTATGCACAATACAAGGTGTGTTGTGGCATAAAGACCGCGAGAGAATTTTGGGATTTTCTCGAGATGCACAATACTATGTGTATTGTGACTAAAAGACCGAAAGTGAACTTGGTGGAAACAAGTGCCGGAAACAAGAGAAAGAACACCGGGAAAGTGAAGAGGACCACCAAGAAGGTTAAAGGTAGTTGTTTTAATTGCGGCAAACCCGGGCATATGGCTAGGGGAATGTCGACATCCTAGAATCAACAACCAAGATGGAAACCCTCTTCAAGCCAATGTGAATGAAGATAGAAATGTTCCATTGGACTTTGATCAACTTAGCCTAGGGGCATAAGATTGAATTGACCAAAAGTGGTTGTTTGTGTTAGTAAAGGGTACCTTGTTGAAGGACTCCTTAAATTGTAATTGTTTATCCGCCTAAGTGCGAAGAATAAAATTTCGTATTTTATTTACTTGGTTTGAAGTGTTTCAATTGTTATGGCGTGTTCATTTAGGTCGTGTAAATTTAAATTCACTAAGTCGACGAGTTAATTTAAAATTACTACCTAAGATGAAGTTGATTCGCAAATCAATTGTGATTTCTTTTGTAGAAATCAGTTCAAACCAGAGATAGTAAATAGATAGTTCTTTACTTCTATTTATGATTGCATTTGATAATGCAAAAGTTCGTCTTTTGGAATAGTAAAACCTTAAAGTTTTAAGTAAACAATAAGGTTTGTGATTCATCTTAATTAGAAATTAAGAGTTTCGAAGTGATAGAGGTGGTTAGTATGTAGTACCGTTTGAAAAATAATTGTTGGGACGCTGACACTTATTTATCAAACGAATGCTTCTTACACACTCAAATCAATTGAAAAAGGAAGATAGATCTTTTAAGGAGATGGTGAACTCCTTATTGATAAAGTTCCGTCTTATGTGGGTATACCTAGCAAAGGTAGAAATATCTAAACCTAAAGAGGTTAAGATAGGACCCAAAACCATGGATTACGTTTCCATTGGATATGCAAACTAACAATATTGCATATAGATTTGTGACAAACAAGAAAAATGCAGTATTCTTCAAACGAGTTTCCTTACGGGGAAAAATGGTTGAAGAGACCTCACTTAAACATAGATATGACTATGTCGTCGGTTCATCTCAAGGAGATGAAAGACATTGTAGATAACTTGGTTATTACAATTAAATGACTCCACATTAAAGAAAATATTAAATATGAATTAGGACATTCATAAAATATTTGATATGTGGAGGTACACCTCAAGTGTGGGGGTACAAAGCTAAATACATAAGTTCTATTGATATGAACTTCTAGTATTAATGTAAGCTGTTAAACTGTTAACAGTTAAAAGAATGGATCATCATATATGTGGAAGTTATTTGATGATAAAAACTCCTAACGAATTTGAAGTATTCGTAAGCTGTTTATAAATACCTAAACTGTGGGGGCATTCGGCTAAAGTAGAAATACTTAAGCAAGACATGTTATATTCTTTGAGAATATACTTCCTTGAAATGATGGGAAATGCATAGAAACGGTGGTGGTCTTCTTAATAAGAAGAAAAACCAAGATACAGTTGAAGGACAAATGCATCCTATTCTATTTTGGAAGATGGTTGATCTTCCTATGCGAACCGTTGGGTTGCAAAACTAGATGTACCAAGGATGAAACCTTCAAATATTAGACTACAAACGGTCCATCTCAAGTGGAAGATAAAGGACCTAGACGTAGTAAAAGGGCAAGAGTGGAAAAGTCTTTTGGTCCTGATTTTCTATCATTTATGTTGGAAAACGAATCGGCAAGCTGTTAAGGAAGCGTTATACGGTCCTGGATAGTTCGTTACGGAAAGAGGCTATTAACAGTGAGATAAAAATTCATAATGCTTAATAATACTTGGGAATTGGTAGATCTCCCTCCAAGTTGCAAACCATTAGGTTGCAATTGGATTCTTAAAAAAAAAGTATAAAGCCTATGGATCTGTTGATAAGTAGAAAGCCAGGATAGTTGTCAAAAGGACATTATGATTCATGCAAGATTATCCAAAATGACACAACAGAGCGTTCTATGTCGCACTGGCAAGTGTTGGATCTACTTGTGTATTCATATGGACTAAACAAGCAACTAAACAAAGGGCATAAGAAGTTCGATAGAACTATGTTATCAAATGGATTCAAGATTAATGAATGTGACAAATGTGTCTACATACATTAAAAGAACATACGAATCATTTGCTAATAGTACGTCCTTACGTGGATAACAATGGTAGTCATGAATTGATCATGAATACCAAAGACATGTTAAAGAAGAACTTTGACATGAAAGATATGGGATTAGCCGATGTTATATTAGAGATAAAGATCTCTAGATCATCCTGAAGGATTAGTTCCTTCACAATCCCATTATCTTGAAAAAGTACTTCGAAAGTTCGAATAAATTCTTGAGAGGTGTACTCTAGTAAGGTAGATTCTTGAGAGGTAATCTACGTAAAGTAGATCTCTGAAAGGTAGACTCTAAGGAGGTCAAACCACTTAGAGATACCTTGAATACTTGGGAAGTCCGAACGGTACGGAGATAATAACCACTTGAAGAAACCGGCCAGATAGAAGAATTTGATCACTCGAAGGGTGATCATTCTAGATAGACTAAAGGTCTAATTGTAATAGTAATCAATCACTGGAATATTATAATCATAAGTACTTGGTGTACTTAAGGATATAATTATGATTAAAAGATTACAATTCCTATGTAAGTTGAATGGTCTTGAAAGATATTCCTTCGTGGAATAAGCTTGTGTCTACATGACCTAAGGCATTGTGACGACAATGAAAAATAGGAAAAGGTGTAGAACGTCATGGTAAGTCTAGACATAATGGTCTTAGACACACTACCATAGTACAATTGATCTCAATATGCGACTGTCACAACTAGCCATGTGAAGTCAAAATCGGATCCGTCTACCTAAGGATAGTAATAGAGATCAACTGTATAAAGCTGTTAAGGAAATGGGTTTAAAAAACCCACAACAAAAGAACTTATAGCGGACACTCAACCTTGAGAAATGGAGATCCCAGGCCCTTGGTTCAATGAGACAACCAAGTTATAAGTTCTAGTAGAGTTACTTGGAAACAACAACTCGGTTTATTAACCTAGAGATGTTGAATACTCATTCCCAGAACGTCCAAGTACTAGCACATGCAGCAGTGGTGAGGATAAGTTGAGAAAACTTTTAATGATTTCTATACCTACGGGTGGAGTAGTGCATGATACTCCTTATAGTGAGAATCACCTATATAAAGCGAGAGGTAATAAGGCCGCCTCTAAATGAACGCTTATGAATGAGATACGGTCCAGGGCCAAAATGGACAAAACGTGAGAACAACAATTGTTAGAGCTATTATTATGTGAGTATTATTGTCTTGGTATACATCCGACAGTCACTGGTTCAAAGCGACTCGCTACCAAATGGCTAGTATATCCGATAATATTTCACTAGGGAAGATTCAAGGCCACAAGCTATCTATCCCGATGTAATAATAGTTCGCCGGAACTTTGGACGAAATTGCATACATGCATTAATTGTCATTCATGTGGGGGATTGTTGGAAATGGATAACGGAAAGTTAAGTTTAACTTAACGTTGATCTAGTTTCTAACGGAAGTTCGTTATGTGTTAACGAAACTAGTTACAAATGGTAATCTACATTTGTTGTAGATTATATATAACTCATTTAATGTCTCAAAACCATTTCCGTGTGAATGAGAAATTAATGACAAATGATTTGTAACTTAAATATTGGGTCAAAGTGTGTTTTGGGTTGGTCCCAAAATTGGTGTGGACTTGTTGTGGCTAAAGTGGCCGACGAGCTGGGCCGAAGAAAGCTTCCCCACGGCCGTGTAAGCTGTCTAGGACACGGCCGTGCACCATGCCTTGCCTTGCCACTCGACCGTGCTGAGCCATGAACTCGACCGTGCATATTGCCTTGCACGGCCGTGCAGTTCATTGGACACGGCCGTGCAAAGTCTTTATTATACCCGAAAAGTTGTGACTTTTCAAGGGAAAAGCCACCAAACCCTTTGACTCTCTTTATATACTTCCCCTCCGAATTTCAATCAATATACACAGTCATTTGAGTCTCCCTACCCTCTAGTAAGATAGATTAACATACCCAAATCATTGCATATTGTTGCATTAAATCCTTCAAAGTCCAAAGTTTCAAACATTGTGTTGTTCGCTAGAGTATTTGATTTGGAGTGCTCCTATCATTTACTTATAAGTCGTTTTATCTTACTAGAAGATTGCCATATAAACCGTAAGCACCTGTGCGGGGCAATAACTTCTTACGGAGATTGTATTAAATACAAGACTCGACTTGAATTCCTTTGTTTCCAATCTCCGTTATCTTTTTCTGTTAAGTTTCTAGTTAAGTTCTTGAGAAGCCTACACAATTGTCCAACAAATTTCACCATGTAAATGTTGCAGTATATGTGATGTAAAATATTTTTATATATTTATAAATATTTTATATTTTTACGTGCACTACAAAAAATCTCTCTCTATTTCATATACCATTACACCTTGTCGGAATATAGCCATTAATATAGGGTATATGGTTAAATAAGATGATTTTGTTTTCCTAACATATTTTCTCAACTAAAAATACCATCCCCTACCCTCACAAATTTTTCACACAAACTTTCTTAACTCTTTCTTAACTTTCTTCAACGAATTTCGTTAATTTATTTGATTCTCAAGCTTAAATCATAATCTAACTCTCATTTGTTTAAGTTTTAGGTTAAAATGTATATAATGGGTATATGTTTAAGATTGAGTGGTTCGGTTTAGAGATATAAATGAGATTTATGTATATGATTTAGGGGGTTGGAGTATTGGATATATGGTTAAGGTAGATGAATTAGGATTTAGGGTATGAAGTATATAATTGTGATTTAACGTTTAGGGTATAGGGTATATATAAGAATAATGTAGATGAATTATGGTTTAGAGTATAAAGTATATAATGATTTAGATTTAATTATTAGGGTATATGGTATATGTTAGATTAATGACTACTCCCTCCGTCCAGTTACATACTTCACACTTTCTATTTTGGGCGTCCAATTACATACTTCACACTTTGTTTCTTTCCCAAAATGGAAAGGAATCTTTACTATTCCCTCCACTCATTCTCTCTCCTACATTATTTTAATACTCACAACACCATTATAATTTACTATTCCCTCCACTCATTCTCTCTCCTATTTTAATTTCACACTCACAACACTTTCAATATAATACCCACTCCTTAATTTACGTGAGTACAGTAACTGTGAAGTAACTACTTGGACGGAGGGAGTATAAGTTAGGGTTTAGATATGAAATATATAATTTAGATTTAAGATTTAGAATATAGGGTATATATAAGATTTAGGTAAATGAATTAGGATTTGGGGTATGAATTATATGATTTAGATTCAATGTTTAGGGTATATGGTTAATGTAGATGAATTAGGTTAAGGGTATAAATTGTATCATTTAGATTTAAAGTTTATGCTATAGGGTATGAATGAGATTTTTGTAGATGAATTAGGATATGAGTTAGGGAGTATATGATTTATATTTAAACTTAAGGGTATACTCCATCCGTCCCGCCCGAACGGACAAAGTTTTTGTCTTACACGAAAATTAAAGGAAGTGATGTAGAAAAAAGAAAAAGTGTATAGTGAAATAAATATTGTGAGTGAATAGTGACGTAGGAAAGAGAAAATGGGGTAGGTAATAGTTAATGAATATTTATTGTGCCCCTTCGGGCAGGACAGAGGGAGGATGGTATATACGAGATTTAAGTTTAGTGTATGAGATTTATGATTTAGTTTTTCTTTTATATACTTTCATTTGTTTAAAATTTCTAACATTTTTATAGACCTTTTACTAAAAAAATCAGTAATAAAAAAGTCTAAAATATTATTCGATAGTCAATAAAAATATATAAAAAAAATTAAAGGGTAGTCCGTCCTCTTTTCTTTTATATACTTTCATTTATTTAGGTTCTTTCTATCTTTTTTTCTATTACTTTTTGTAAAAAAAAAAAATCATTAGTAAAAAAAGTCTAAAATATTATGTTCTAGTTAGTAAAAAAATATATAAATAAATAAAAATTAAAGGGTAGTCCGTCCCTCTTTTCTTTTATATACTTTCATTTGTTTAGTTTTTTTCTATCTTTTTTATATTACTTTTTGTAAAAAAAATCAGTAATAAAAAAATCTAAAATATTTTTTCTTGGTAATTAAAATAAAATAAAATTTAAATGGTAGTCCATTCCTCTTTTCTTTTATATACTTTCACTTGTTTAGTTTTTTTCTATCTTTTTTTATATAACTTTTTGCAAATATTTTTTGTACTAAAAAAATTCTAAAACAGTTTTTTCTATTAAAAATAACCGTTGAACCGCCGATTCGAAATTGAAACTGCGAACCGTAAGTTCACGATTCGGTTCCAGTTTTCCATTTTTCAAAATCGGAACCGTGTTTGTTTATCCCTAATTGCTGATTTGGAAAAGGGGAAAGTATAAATGATTTGGAATTTGTAGGGACTGTCCTTGAGTATTGAAATTTAAAAAGGGGCTATTTTGAAAAATAAGCTTATAAAGGAGTTAACATGGTAAACATTGACGGTGTACCTGTCTGTACCGGTCACTGCGCGCCAATTTTAAATAATACTCACTTTTTTTGTATTTGTCTTATCAACAATTTTAAATAATACTGTTTTGTTTATTTTTTTATTTGATTGTACACTAATTTTAGGAATTTTTACCAATAAAATTTTGAGATAGGATGAAATTTATCAATAAAAATAGTATATTTTAAATTTCACCTTAGGATCTAAGACTTCAAATCAAAACGACCGTAGAGTCCCTAACCCTATTTATAATAATTTAAATGACCAAACTGCCCTGTCTCAATCTCTTTCTCTCTCTATCCGCAATTACTCTTCTCTCTCTATCCGCAATCCGTTTCTCTCTCTATCCGCAATCCATGCGCAATTCCAGCTTCTCCACCACCGGCGATCCGTTCCAGCTTCTCCACCACCGGCGAGCTCCATGACTAAACTGCCACTGCCATACCCATAGCCATCACCGTGAAATCAAACACCAATTATTCTCAATCAAACATATTAAAAACCCAAATCCGTGTTCCTTATCTTTCAATTTCGGCAACCCCAAATCCCCTTCACCCCAATTCAACTTTCCAGGATCATTCTCGATGAAGAAGAAGAGTTTAAGCGCAGGAATTTGAAGTCGCTCGAGCTTGGGAAGAAGGTTCAACAGTTACTGAATCGTTCACCTTATAGTGGCGATGTAGAATTGATCTCTAAGGGGCCGTTTGGTTCGATAGAAAAAAAAGTGAAGGAATAGAATGGTCAATGGAATTGAATTCCTGAAAAAATTGGAATGAAAAAAAACTGGTCAAACCCGTTCGTTTGGTTGGCACGGAATGGAATGAAATTGTCATTCAATTCCTTGACAAATCATATTTGGTTTGAAAATACAAATTATATGAATGGAATGAAAGCATATCAAATGTCCAATTTACCCTTCTTTTAAAAAATTAATGAATAAAAAAAATTTGGGAGGGGAGTGGGGTGGGATAGGCAGGGGTATGAAAAATGAGTAAAAAATTTTTTTTTTTTTTTTTGGGGTGGGGGTGGGGGTGGGGGGTAGGGCGAGGGCGGGCGGGTGGGTGGAGTGGGGTAGGCAGGGGTATGCAAAATGAGTAAAAAAAAAAATTTTCGTGGGGGTTTGGGGTAGGGGGTGGGTGGGGGGTAGGGGTGGTAGGGCGAGGGCTGGATTGGGGGGGAGGTAGGCGGGGGTATGCAAAATGAGTAAAAAAAAAAAATTTCCGTGGGGGTGGGTGGGGTGGTAGGGCGGGGTGGATGGGGGTAGGCAGGGGTATGCAAAATGAGTAAAAAAAAAAGTCGTGGGGGGTGGGGGTAGGGGGTGAGTGGGGGTGGTAGGGCATGGGCTGGATGGGGGGTAGGCAGGGGTATGCAAAATGAGTAAAAAGAAAAAAAAATTGTGGGGGTGGGGGTGGGTGGGTGGGGGTAGGGGGTGTGTGGGGGTGGTAGGGCAGGGGCTGGATGGGGGGAGGGGTAAGCAGGGGTATGCAAAAAAAAAAAACTTTTGGAGGGGGGTGGGGTAGGGCAGGGGCGGGGTGGGGGTGGGTAGGCAGGGATAGGGGTGATTTGGGTTTGGGGGTATTTTGATCAAAATTTTTATTTTACAATTTCATTGCCAAAGGAATTGAGCATTCCTCCTGTATTTGGAGGGAATGACCGATTCCTTCCTTTGATGGAATTTGCCATTCCGAATGAATGAAAAATTTAGAAAAACTTAAACCAAACATGTGAAAGGAATTGATCAAACGGAATTGACCATTCCATTCCATCGACGGAATGGCAAATACCACGAACCAAACGGGGTTGATTGAAATGTATGTAAAATGTGGTAGTATGAGAGATGCACGCAGGGTGTTTGACAAAATGCGCGATCGAGATTTTGGTTGACGAAAGTCAGGTCAGACGGACTTGGTTAACATGGTATGCATCACTGGATCCTCTTATGGTTTACTGGGTTTTTCGCTTTTTTTTTTTTTTTTCTTTTTCTTTATTAAGTCAAATTTGGCAACCTAGCTAGCTAATTAATTTTAATGTTGGCAGAAAAATTTAGACAGTGGAAAAGATTTGTTTGTAGTAAATTAATGAATAAAGTTTATTTTATTTATGTAATAAGAACTAATTTATGTTAAATAACCATGAAGTATTGATTCTTATCAAGGGTTGAAGTGTCAGCTTGGTTTTTTTTTTTTTTTTGACCAATATAGGAAGACTTTGAAACTCAATGATTGACTTTGTAAACAGAATATTACCCAACATAATTTATTAGCCATAAAGTTTGACATTAGAAATAAAACGAGAGACATTGATGAGGGACCAAAAGGAGAAATCCACCATAGTTAGACCGCCATGAACAACAAAATCTTATTAACACTAGTTTGGGACGTACCAAAAGAGAAATAAGTCCACACTAATATGAATCGGAGGGAGTATTGTTTTGTATTTGTCTTATCAACAATTTTAAATAATACTGTTTTGTTTATTTTTTATTTGATTGTACATTAATTTTATAATAATTGAGTTCGATTTTTTTTAATAATTAAATTACGCTTATACTATTTAGGGACAGATAAAAAAAATACACAATATTTTGGAGGAAACTAGTTTCTCTCTAAGTTATAAAAAGTCCTGTTTTTTTAAACTGATCTTATATTCGTCAAATATTTGCAAGTTGAAAAAAATTGGACTTTTTATAATTTATGGAGAAACTGGATTCTCCCAAAACTTACTCAAAAAAATATGACATTTATTATAAAACAAATGATTAATTATACATTTGATATAACAAGCTAACGTCGTCGTGCAGATTTTGCTTAGAAAATTTTCATGAATTCAAATATAAGTGCATTTTCAAAAAGTTTAATGAAAGATAACATTCCCGTTATTTTAAAATAATAAGTCCACTTTCTTAATTGTATATTTTTTTGGATTTTTCAATTGTACAGTTGAGTGATTATAATATTGCTTCATTTTAATTACTCTATAGTCAACATTGGCAAGCTATTTCTTAAACAGAAAAAGCCACGCAAATTTTACTGCCCCATTCCTGACCATGTGGGTCCCACCACCTACTCAGGCCCGGCTATCAAGTGTGCAAGAGGGTATTTTGCACATGCTTCCCCAAATTTTGGAGGACCATATATAGTTAAAAAAAAATTATATACTTTCTCCGTCCCACCAACATTGATATCAAATTTTTGGGCACGAAGATTAAGGAAAAATAAGTGAGAGAAAAAGTGAAAAAAAAATATTGTGAGTATGAAGAATTAAATAGGAGAGAGAATGAGTGGGAAAAATAGTTAGGAGAGAGAATGTTGTGAGTGTAAAAGTGAAATAGGAGAGAGAATGAGTGGGGTAAATAGTGAAGATTCCTTTGCCATTTTGGGCAGTATCAGTTTTGGTGGGACGGACCAAAAAGAAAATAAGTATCAGTTTTGGTGGGATGGAGGGAGTATATACTCCCTTCGTTCCATTTATTATTTTATTATTTTGAGCATGACATGCAAATTAAGAAAAAAAGTTAGTGGAGAAAGTGTTGTGAATATAAAAGTAAAATAGGAGAGAGAAGGAGTGGATGAAATAGTAAAGTTGATTGGTGTTGTGAGTATAAAAGTAAAGTAGGAGAGAGAATTAGTGGGTGAAATAGTAAAGATTCTTTGCCATTTTAGAAAAGGTGAAGCTTTTAACGAAACACCCATTTTGGCAAAAGGTGAAGCTTCAAATAGGATGGAGGGAGTATCTTATATTTTTGAAAAGTAATGATCAATATAATAAATTATTTTTGAATTTTATTATTTAATTTTGTTAAACTTTAATCTTTATATAAAAGCACTTTTATATATATTATGTTTTTTTGTATTAATTTTTAAGAGTTGGTCTTACAAAAAACGCGTTTTTTCTAAACTTAGGAAAAACGTGTTTTACACTGGCACTTAATAACACTAACACTGGCACTTTGTTACACATGCACTGACACTTTTATACATTGACACTTAATATACATGCACTGTCACTTTTTACACTGACACTTTGTTACACTAACACTGACACTTTATTACACTAACACTGACACTTTTTACACTGACACTTAATATACATGCACTAGCACTTTTTTACACTGGCACTTTGTTACACTAACACTGACACTTTGTTAAACTGACACTGCGCTTTTTACACTGGCACTTTGTTACACACGCACTGACACTTTGTTTACACTGACACTTTATTACACATGCACTGACACTTTGTCAAACTGGCACTTTGTTAAACTGACACTGACACTAACGGGAAAAACAAAACACATTTTTCCTAAGTGTCAGAAAAAACACATTTTTGCTGAGATTTTGGCAATTTTTAAATATTAGGGGCCAATATTCACATTTCGCATCGGACCCAATAATTATTGAGACGGGTCTGCACCTACCTACCTGAAAGAAACTATACTCCCTCCGTCCCATTTGAAGCTTCACTTTTGCCAAAACGGGTGTCCCGTTAAAAGCTTCACCTTTCCTAAAATTGACATTTTATATTATTATTCCACCCACTAATTCTCTCTCATACTTTACTGTTATACTCACAACATCAATCAACTCACTATTTCTACCACACTTTCTCTCCCCAACCTCACTTTTCATACTCACAATACTTACTCCACTAACTTTTTTCTTAATTCTTGTGTCACCTTCAAAATGGTGAAGGTTTAAGAGAATTGTTATATAGACTCGTAAAATTGTTGAGTAAATCCGTAAGTTTAAATTTTCAAAATTGTCATAGAATGAAATGACTCCAATACCCTTTAATTCATACACCCATTCTTATATACTTCTTTTTTAAAACTCATTGTTAATCTCATTCCTATATACTTTTTCACTTTCTAATCATATAAATGTGTTAAATTGTTGTCCTAAATATTCTGTTTTCGTGGCAAAAATTCGGCCAGAGTTTGATTATTTTTGCCCAGAATCGGTCACACCCGACCGAAAAAACAAAAAAAATCGGCCACACCTGGCCGGAAAAAATAAATTCGGCCAGTAGTGGCCGAACTTCTTGAAAAAGTTCAGTCAGTACCGGCCGAACTTTTGTAATGAAGGAAAAAAAATTCAAATATTTTGGCCTGTTATTTGAGTACATAACATCGTTTTGACATGATAATAGAGCTAATGTACTTTGAGCAATTATTTATTTTGGCCTGTTATTTGAGTACATTAGCTCTATTATCATGTCAAAACGATGTTATGTACTCAAATAACAGGCCAAAATATTTGAATTTTTTTTTCCTTCATTACAAAAGTTCGGCCGGTACTGGCTGAACTTTTTCAAGAAGTTCGGCCGATAGTGACTGAACTTTTTCAAGAAGTTCAGCCACTACTGACCGAACAGATCTACAATTTAAGTCAGTACTGGCCGAACCACCACAAACCCAGAATTTGAAACAAATTGAACCAAAAAATTCTCAACTTGAAACATTAATCGAACGAATTAAACCATAGGAAGTAATTTTCGAACGAATTGAACCAAAATTAACTTATTTTACAATGTTTCTCTCTCTCTAAAAATTTCTGTTTTTCTCTCTTTCTCTCTCTAAAAATCTGATTTGGGGTTAATGTGTGTGGGGGTGGGTGTGGGTGGGTGAAAATAAGGGAAAGGGGTATAAAAGGAAAGAGAGGGGTTTATTTTAATATTTGGGGGTGGGTTTAATGTTACGGGTTTTCTTTAAATAAATGGGAGGGAGGAGTATACCACTACCAACGGTCAAACGGATCAACGTCCATTTTCTTTCCCTCCTTCATCTTCACCCCCAATTCTCTGCAAATTTCTCAATGGATTGTTCGTCGGGGGTTTCGGAATCGCCATATAAGCTCTTCTTCAAAGCCCTAACGCTCGTCCCAATCCATCACTACATTCTCTTCTCCGTTGCTGCGTTTTTCGTTTTCGTTTATATTTTGCTTGAATTCCATTTTGTTCAAGACCTATTCACTGGATTTAGAGGTGAATCCATTAGCTTGACCTTCAATTCAAACTCGGATGTCTACAATGAAGTCGTCTCCAAGTGTAAACTTCTTCACGGAAGGTTAGTTTTCCCTCTTCTGATGTGTTGAATTGGTGTGTACATTGTGCTTTAATGCTTTGGTACCATGGAATTTGTTCAATTATTGATTGTGTACGTACTTTGTGATTTTTGTGATTTTATGTTGTTATGATTGCAGGTATTTGGCTACTCCATGGCTTTCTAGTCCACATCTTCAGACTGTTCTGTTAGGGACACTAAAGAAGCCTGTTTTTAACTACAAAAGGTACTTACAATTTTAATTTATGGTCTTTTAAGTTTTCAACAATTTTCTCTTTAAATAAAATAACTTACATACATGGACTATGGAGTAGTTCTTTATTATGAATGATATTTTCCTTTCATCGACTCTTTTGGTCAAATGATTGAACTTTGACAAAAAATTGATGAAATCTTAATGATCTTCGTGAAATTTCAAAAATTGTTATTGATGCTTCATTGAAATACGTCCGATAGTGATTTTTAGAATTTCATGAGTATGACAATATGACTAGTTCTAGTATTTTTTGGTTAAAATTCAATTAAGCTGACCAAGGGAGTGGTACTTACTAAGAATTTGGGCTTGCTCATGTAAAACTGACGATTTCCCTATGAAAGCATGTTCCATTAGTTTTTTCATGGAAACAATATTGGGATTAGTTATACATTTATTCTTGCAGTAATGTAACCTTTAAATACTTGGTGTAAATTAGCAATTACATTGGATAGCGGGCACTTGGCGCTGGGGTTTGCAATTACATTGGATAGCGGGCACTTCATCCTGAAACATTCATGCCATATTTTATGATTTTGAAGTTAATAGGCAAATAGCCATTTGTTCATGTTTATTGTTTACACAGGGAAGTAGTTATTTAGAAAGTAATAAACTTGTCATAATTTATTGTCAGGCAACTATTTAAGACGGCTGATGGTGGAACAATAGCTTTGGATTGGTTGATGAGTTCTGATGGTAACTTACTCTTCTTCATTTTATGTGTATTATCATCCCGTCGCACCATCTGATTCAAAGGTGTAATATTTTGAGTCTTGCTTGCTGGTAGATATATTATAATGCCTGCTGAGATTATGCGTTTTTTGACACCAGTAAACCGTACTACTCCACGTCATAAAAAGGGAGTCCCTATTCCTTTGGGACGTCCCCCAAAAGGGAACCATTTCCTTTTTATGAAGCTTTATTCTTTAAAGACCACAATGCCATTTTCTGTGTGTGTGGATCCTATTGATATTTACTCAAATATATTGGAAGATTATGTCTCCTTTCCAATTGTTTTATTTTTCTTCTCATTTTACAGTTTTGAAGAAAGATACCCAAGTCAACGGAACTAATAAGGATGATGAAGTTCCCCTTGTCATTGTGATTCCTGGATTGACGAGCCATTCTCATTCTACTGTGAGTTTTGCCTTTTCTTGTCACTACCTCTGTCCCAAAATGAACCAAAAAAATTTCAAATTTACTCTTGATCAAGAACAAATTCGAAAGTTTTTTGGTCATTCATTTTGGGACGGAAGGAAGTACTAGTTTTCACTTTTCAGTCCCCAAATATCCCAATGTTGATCAGTAAATGTAATACAGTCTTTCTTGAATGCTCATCTAAGCTTTTGTTCCATGAATGCCAGTACGTAAAATATTTAGCTATGAAGATTGCAAAACTTGGATGGAATGTTGTTGTGAGCAATCATCTTGGGCTTGGAGGTGTACCACTTACTGTAAGTGTCCTTATAGGAGCATGAAACATAAATTTTGATCTCTTTGTATTCCAGATGTACATTGTGTGATGTCTGTTTTTTATCTGTTCTCCTCTGCAGTCTGATCGTTTCTATACTGCTGGCGGGACTGAGGATTTACGTGAAGTCATCAATCATCTTCATCAAGAAAACCCAGGAACTCCCCTTCTAGCTGTGGGAACTAGCCTTGGTGCCAATCTTTTGGTAAATATGTTATAGAATCACCTGTAACTGAGAAGTCCTGTAAAATATACTGAAGTTACCTTCCTCATTTTATATATGAACTAGCAGTACACCCGTGCGATGCACGAAAATAGCATAATTTACCTTAAACTAAAATTAGTACAACAATATATATAATCAAATACCAATTAAAATTAAAAAATATAATATAAAATAGTGATATTTAACGTAAATATAGGAAAGTAAATAACAAAGAAAACAACAGCAAATAGGATTATGTAAACAATTTCCCTAATCAAAATTAGTACAACAATATATCTAATTAAATACCTATTAAAGCTAAATAATGTAAAATATGAGATAGTGATATTTAACGTAAATAGAGGAGAAACACCCACGGAGAACAACAAAGAATACGATTATGTAAACAATTTCCCTTAACCGAATAACATCTTGAATCGAAAATACTTAAAGACATTAAATACATACTCCCTCCGTCCCATAGATTTATGGACTTTTGGGTTTTGCACGGGGATTAAGGAGGAAATATTATATTGAAAGTGTTGTGAGTGTGAAAATAAAATAGGAGAGAGAATGAGTGGAGAGAATAGTAAATTATAATGGTGATGTGAGTATTAAAATAATGTAGGAGAGAGAATGAGTGGAGGGAATAGTAAAGATTCCTTTCCATTTTGGGAAAGTTAGATATTATTGTGGGACGCCCAAAATAGAAAGTTTACATATTATTGTGGGACGGAGGGAGTATATATTAAACCAATCCGTATTAGTTTAGAAATAATAAACGAAAAAGGGAACCCAATTTTTTTAGACAACCCAAAACCCCAATTTTCCCATCCCCAGTAAACACCAAATTTTATTTCGTAAATTAAAAGTTTTAATTTCTTTGTAACATATTCAAAATATTACAACTTTATCCCTATGTAGAAAAGTAAATTATGGCTAAATCTAATAATGACTTAAATAATTAAATAAATAAAATTTTCTTTTAAATGATTGCAACTCTATATATGGAGAGATGTTAATAAAAAGAAGGTGAAAATATTAAATTGTTAACTTCACATCTCTCCCCCTCCCATACCCCACCCCCATCCACCTATCACAAATTCATCTATCTCCCTAAAATTTGCAAATGCGTCTCTCATCTCACATATATTACTGAAAAATTATATCCACTTTTTGTTAATATTTTTTTATCAAACGACAAATCAACTGCATTCACAATAATATAATAGACGACACTACACAAACGTCGAAAGCTCAACTCAAACATCAATATTAGTTCTATCTTTTAACTTACAACAAAGATTATTACAATCAATTAAAGGAAAAAAAACATCACCTAATAGACTTTATCTTCTTAATATATGTACAGAGTAATCTCATTTCACCCCTAAAATATTTCATATCTCTTTCCCACTTAATCAATTATACATACATAATTATCTTAATCATTTGAAAAGAAAAATATATTATGTATAAATCTAATAGTGACTTAAATAAATAAATAAGGAAATATTTTTTTATTTCGAATGATTGAAACTCTATATATGTAGAGATATTTAATTTCAACTCTATATATAAATGTCACAATTCAGAAAAACATCATTCCAGCAATGTAACAACCAAATAATTAATTTTGTAAACAAAGTTTATTACAATCAATTAAAGAAAAAAAAACATCACCTAATAGACTTTATCTTCATAATATATGTACAGAGTAATCTCATTTCACCCCTAAAATATTTCATATCTCTTCCCCATTTAATCAATTATACATACATAATTATCTTAATCATTTGAAAAGAAAAATATATTATGTATAAATCTAATAGTGGCTTATAAATAAATAAGTAAATATTTTTTTTATTTCGAATGATTGAAACTCTATATATGTAGAGATATTTAATTTCAACTCTATATATATATGTCACAATTCAGAAAAACATCTCTCCATTAATGTAACAACCAAATAATTAATTTTGTAAACAAAAAAATAAATATCATTTATTAGTATACGAACAATAGTAATAATAAATAAATATCATATTTGTTTACATTAACTCATCATGAACATAATTATAATATTCATTTCCAATTTAACTTATTTAATTTTGAGAAGAAAAATCAAAATCTTAAAAAAACTAACAATTGTGTTCAATGAAAATTTTCCCCCCAAACAATCCACTCCCTCATCAAACCCAACTAACTTCTTCATCTCCCTCTTTCAAAATACCAATTCATACTATCTTTATTTTTTAGAATATTGACATGAACTTCAAAGAAAATGATTTCTTTTTTGTGTCCAAATCGAATGAAAGTAGTCTCTATTTTTGGAGGATTATTTTTTTTTATGATTTTTGGTGAAAAAAAATAAAAAATTAATTTATTATAAAATATTTGATTTATATTCAAAAAAGAGGATTTTTAAAAAATAAATATCATATTTGTTTACATTAACTCATCATGAACAAAATTATAATATTCTTTTCCAATTTAACTTATTTAATTTTGAGAAGAAAAATCAAAATCTAAAAATAACTAACAATGTGTTAAATGAATTTTTTTTCCCAAACACTACACTCCCTCATCAAACCCAACCCACTTCTTCCTCTCCCTCTTTCAAACTACCTATTTATATTACATTTATTTTTAAGAATATTGACATGCACTTCAAAGAAGAGGTTTTTTTTTTGTGTCCGAATAAAATGAAAGTAGTATCTATTTTTGGAGGAATTTTTTTTAATGATTTTAGGTGGAAAAAAAAAATAATTTATTATAAAATATTTGATTTATATTCAAGAAAGAGGATTTTTTTCTGTGTCCGAATCAAATGAAATTAGTCTCGATTTGTATTTGTAGAGTAAAAAAATTATGAATTTTGGTGTAAATTTTTGTTTTTTTTAATTAATTTATTATAAAATAATTGAGGTCAAACAATTTGGGGGAAAAAAATTCGTAAATTTAGGATCCAATAAAAAAGCACTTGATGTTGATATCAATGTCTAATACTCCCTCCGTCCCAGACCAAGGGTATATGGGGGGGATTTCACGCTTCTTAAGAAATTTTTTAAAAAATGAATAAAAGTTAAATGTGAGATAGGAAATAGTAATTAAATGTGTGGTAGGAAATATGAGAGATAATGTAAAAGTTAAATGTGTGGTAGGGAATAGGAGAGAGAATGTAAAAATTAAAAATATTTAATAGGAGAGAGAATGAGTGGGAGGAATAGTAGTTAAATGTGTGATAGAAAATAGGAGAGAGAATGTATAAGAATATAATGAATGGTTTTTTTGTAAATATATGAAGATGATAAGGGTATTAATATATTCAAAAACTTGCCTTTTTTGGAAATGAACTCTTGGTCTGGGACGTCCCAAAAGGGAAAGATGAACCCTTGGTCTGGGACGGAGGGAGTATCTACATTTATGCCACGAACGTAAATGACTAAAATACCCTTCACAAATTTCCAAATTTAACCACTTGATGTTGACGTTTTTGAGCGTCAAATTTCCATTTTGGCCACTTTCTTGCTTTTAATATAGTATAGATTTAATAAACTTAAAAGGAAAAACAGACACCGATATGCAGGTGATCTTGCTTCCTTAGTGTCAAAGATACTTTTAGAATTAAATGTTGTGACGGACGGAAGCTTTTTCTTATAAATTATGAGAAAATACACCTGATAACTAATTAAAGAATATATTTTGCTTGAATTAATTTGATATTCATGACAAACACAACTAAGATTTTAACTCTGAGCATGATCACGAAACAGCCTTGAGCTCTGTCTTCATTCTCCTTGCAAGAAAATTACTCGACGATTCTCATGTGTACGGATTTATCATATTCCTTATCGTTTATAACTTACGGTATTGAAACTTTGACTCATATTTCAGGTAAAATATCTAGGCGAGGATGGGTTCAAAAGCCCTATTGTTGGGGCTGCGGCTATCTCTAATCCATGGGACCTCTTGGTTAGTACTTTTTGAAAACTTACTTGACCATTAATTGACCCATTTTGAATGGAAATGTCTTATAATCATGCAACTAACGTATGTCCGGACTCTTTTCCGACTGTACATCTCCTGCTCAAAATTTATTACCAAGAAAAAGTGTTCAGCTTTGACTTCCTCAAAAAACAAAGTTTATATAGAAAATGTTCTAAATTGCATATCGTTCTCTCCTCTTCCCCTTTGGCAGGTTGGTGACAGGTTTTTCAGCCGCGGGCTTATGCAGAAGTTCTATGACAGAGTTTTAGGAGGTGGCTTAAAGGGGACTGCCAAGAAGTAAGTCTGCATGACCTTCCTAATGAATATCTTCGAATGAAGTTAACTTGAGTTCTATTACAGAAAGCCTAAATGATTTGTAAAATTTTTAGTTGCTCAAGGAGTGCTGATCTTATGAATGATATGAAACTATATTATTTATTCTTACATGATTAAATGTGGGTTTCTTGCAGGCACCAGGATATATACACTCGTCTATCAGATTGGGAAGGCATTGAAAGGGTAATCCATCTTCTCTTCTTTCTTTCCTTACTTCTCTCAAATTGAAGTCTAAGATCAGGGTAGTTCTGTCAAATTAAAAAAATAATAATAAGGGATCATCTTCCTGATTTTACTGAACTCTAGTTGGTTGTGCAATGTTCCCTCTTGAAATTTTTATACCGAAAAGGTTCGTTGTTGAAATTTACGTACCAGCTGAAAATCTGTTACATTTCTCTTGCAGTCGCGCTCTATTCGAGAATTCAACAATTACTCCGCTCGAGTTGCTGGAAATTTTGTGGTAAGCGTTTTTTTAGTCACTGACTGATAGTTTAGCTTGTGAGGGACGGACCATTATGCATAATTACATTTAGCTCTATTCGGGAATTCAACAATTACTCCGCTCGAGGTGCATCATTAAGAAAGAATTGGACAGTTTTATTGTTGATGTTCAGTCACCAGTTCATCTAAAGCTTTTTGCTAAATTAGGACCTAACCACATACATCACGTACCGTATAGTAATCTCTTTATTATGCTCCTTTATAGTAATCTCTTTATTATGCTCCTTTTTTTGTACTGATTAATGCAACTTGTATTTTCCAGAGTATCGATTCATTTCATAGGTGGGCTAGCAGTGGTCGTCTTGTGGGAAATGTACAAGTGCCGCTTCTCTGTCTCAATGCTATAGATGATCCAGTCTGTACCCATGAAGCCATTCCTTGGGATGAATGCCGGTATGACTAAATCCAATTGTTCTTTCTTGAAATATTTGCTGTCTAATTGACTTTTATTCTGTACCACCTGTCACAAAAAAAAAAAAAAAAAAAAAATCTCGATGAGTTGAAAATATTAATGTTTTGGCAACTGACCTTATCTGCCCCGTCTTATAGGGTGAACAAAAATATTGTTCTAGCCACCACACAACATGGAGGACATATAGCATATTTTGAAGGGAAGAATGGAGAGAGCCTCTGGTATTTTCTTATTTTTTTTTTTATTTTCTTTTCCGGATTTTGTATTTGGCATTCTTAATCACCTCATTCTAAACTTCTCTGAACGCGCTTATTACTGTGAAGCTAAATCAAAGCATGCAAGCCTTTCTGAAATGTACACTGATTTGAATAATTTACTTCCTCCGTCCCATAATAATAGTCTCTTTCGACTATTCAAACATTTTAACAATTTCATTTCCATAACTAACCTTAACGAGGTTTACTGATTACTCTATCACTCCCTCTTCTTCCTTGGTTGACTATTATCCTCTCATCTCTCCCTCTTCCTCCTTGGTTGGAAATTTAGGAAGTTCAATGATTTTAACATAACTATGGAAATAAGACCATCTTTTTTGGACAAAAAAAAAAAGGCAAATGAGAACATTTGTACGAGACGGAGGGAGTATTAACAAACATTAATGTCATCAAACTCGATTCCGCATATAGTAATCATGGTTCATTTGTTGCCTCTCTTTCAGGTGGGTAAGAGTTGTTGAAGAATTCCTCACTGTTCTACTCTCTAGCTCTTTAATGTCAGGAAAGGAGGTACTGAAGCATTGACCAACCTTTAGTTGACTTTTCTATCAAGCAAATTAAACTACCCTTGCATGATTTGGACATATTTTTCCTGAGAATCATATTGTTTCTTTTTTTTTTTTTGTTTTGTGACAGAATCTGCAGAAATCTTCCGTTACAAATTCTGCGGCTGTATCTCCGGCCGTCAATGAGGGCACATTTTTACATAAAAGAAGGTGACATATACATTCCGGCGAATCGCTTCTTTCCTTCTGCTGTGTGTGAAGAGTTTACATATGAATATGAAGCTCCTTGGGGGAGTAGAAGAGAAGAAAATATATTCATGACATCTAATTGGATGTTCAGCAATTTGTAACAGTTAAGTCGGAATTTTTGTACTTTTTTATTTTTCTCAAATTGAATAAAATTGTAATATTCATTCTCAATCACCAATCAGTCAATTTTTGCTGTGCGCTCAATGTTGCTTAATCGTGTAAATGAAATTAAATTTAGTGACATGACTTAATGTGAGACCTCTAAATATTTGTCTTTTAATATATTATATAGATAGATAGATGGATCATTATAGTACTACTTCTTTCATCTCAAAAAGAATTATAAATAAATTATTTAAAAAAAAATATTTTTGGACCGTTACTCTTTGATTATATTTTTAAATTCCTATTTATAAGACTCTTACATGTATATAGATCATTATATTAATATTTCTTTCGTCCCAAAATAAAAATAATTGATTAATTTTTATTTTGCTTAAAATAAAATAAAAAAATTCATTTATTAGACTTTATTATTGTAACTATTTCTAATTTATATACCAAAGATTTCAATTTATAAAATAAATTTGTTTGTATATGGATCATAATTATATTACTACTTCTTCTGTCTCAAAATGAATTATAAATAAAAAATTTAAAAACAAAAAATGTGCATTTGAATAAAATATTAATCGATCCAGTTTTGAAGAGTTACATTTCCTTATTTACTAATTGCTTTCCCGTTTTCTGAAAATTCAAAATTTGATTTCAAAATTCAAATGTTGATTGAGCTTAAATCGGGATAATTTACTGTATAAATATTTACTTTATAAACATGAACCTTTTATTAAATGAAAATTCAATTTATTAAATGAAAAATCTTTGAAACTAAGACCAATGGGAGAATTACATAATGTCATGTCATAATAGTCATGGCTTAATGTGAGAGCTCTAAATGTTTGTCTTTTAATATATTATATAGATGTTCTTACTTAACTAATATTTGAAAATGTTGTCACCGAACTTTCACAACTTTCAAAAAGCGCTCACTTTGTTAACAAAAACCCGAAGAAATTTAGTCACGTAACTAATGTTCGTTAAGTTTTTTCAACCAATATGTTAACGTTGTTGACATATATGATGAACTAGAATAAGGCCGTGTCCGAGGACACGTTTTCTTCTTTTTTTAATTAAGCTCGTGTCCGAGGATACTTTTTTTTTTTTTAATTAATTTTTTTTAAGGGCAAAATGGGAAAGGGACAAAATAGTGAGGGCAAAATGAGAAATTCGGCCATTGAAACTATTCATAGTACTGTTCACAATGGTGAGGTGGACAACTCTAATTTATACTATAGATACTACAAATTAATTAATGTAAAATGTCATTAGCACATAGTTTTGTAGAAAATATTACAAATTGGTTCCAAAAGAAAAACCATTTATTTATATCGCATTTAACAAAATAGTCATGTGAGGTTATGTGGCAAAATTGCATTATATTTTTAGCGAATTTTTTGACTGATTGAGCACATTTTAAAAATTGTGAAAGTTCAATGATAATATTTTGAAAAAAAAATAATTTAATGATAACATTTTGAAAAATACTAAAGTTCAATGACTAAAATATGGTTTTTACCATTTGTTTGCATCTTTATTATATATAACACTAGTGAGTAACCGTCGATACTCGACAGGGCATCACAAAATTAATTAATTAAAATAAAAAACAGAAGAAAACTATATCGTTGTTGCGAGAAAATAATTGTATTTGATCTTTGACCACATTTTTAAATTACGAAACTTGTCCTAAGAAATACAAAGACAACCTGGTGATAAATTTGCGTAAAATTTTTTCTAATCTTAGTGTTTCCGTTACTTGTTGAGGGTAAGATATCTTAAACATTTTCTTATACAAGCATGTCTCTTCTAAAATGAAACTTCTTACTCGAATTTCTAATATAAATTGTTATCAATATAACTATAATATAGATGTAGGTAAAAACTTCAAAAATGAGAATTCATCAAAAACTACTTTTTAAAGATGGATATTAACGTAAGTTGGATATTACATAAAACATTTTGAATATTACAAAAATCTACTTTTTTATATATATATATATATATATATATATATATATATATATATATATATATATATATATATATATATATATATATATATATTTATCTGTCAAATAACTGATAAATGCATTTATCAGTTATAAACAACTGATATTAATAAAAAAATGAAGCACAAAATACTCTTTATAAAACTGATAAATGAATTTATCAGTTATTTGATCATTTATCAGTTATAAACAACTGATTATTGCATTTATTACTTATTTTAACTGAAAACTCAAAAAAAAAATATTTTTTGTATATCATAACTTACATGTTTTTTTTTTTTTTGTAAATAGCATCTTTTTTAGATGATTTTTGATAAAAACTCAAAAAAAAAAATGACACCCACAAAAATTGTTTACCTAATTTGTCAAATACGTGCCAAGCGAGACACCACTGTTATTTTTTTATGAAATTGTGAGACAATATTCCAATATATACATAGGTTATTTATATTGAATAGGGGCGTAATTCTAATAAACTGGATTTCCACCTCCCTTGGATTTTTGATAAATTGATTTGACCTATCAAAATTTAAAATCAAAAGTTGAAGTATATAAGCACTTACTAAAAAAAAATTCGCCCAATGCTCCTCGGTGAAATTCACTTAAAACACTTTAACTAAATTTTGAACTTACGGTCCAAAAACATTTCTTATAGTTGATTTTCTTTGTTTATAATATATATATATATATATATATATATATATATATATATATATATATATATATATATATATATATAAAAGTGTTCTTCATATTCCTCCTCTTTTTACTTTTAAAAATTATGTGTCTTCTTTTAGTATGTGCGCTATGTTTTAATTTTATGTCAATCAAATATAAATTAGTCATTAAAATTACTATTTGTTTTTACTTAATGTTCATCAAATGTAAATTATTTGTTAAAACTACGAGATATGTTTAACCTAGTAGTGGTTTAACGGAAACCCGAAAAATCCGTCATACCCCCCTCTTTATGGTATCAGAGAATGAGAGATCCTAAGTCTAAAAGACTACAATAGGCTTGATCGGTGGCATGTTAATGTAAGTCCACAATATATCAAGAACCCGTGTAGGTGAAGACGAGGGATTAATCATTCTTTTATATCGTTATTAGGATGATATGATGGAAATTTTTGGTTTCACGCTATATTTTTATGCTTTAACTATTATTTTTCTTTGATATGCTTTAAATATTATAAGGGCTTTAGGACTATTTAATGAAGGTTTAAAAGATTTAAGGAAAAGACGAAGGGTTAGGATTCCTCCTCAAATATCATTGCTTCCTCTATCTCATCATCGCTCAATCTAATCGAACTCTTTAATTTAACTCTTGAGAATCAAAAAACTTTGAAAAAAGTAGTTGAAAATCTAGATTACATTAAACACTTAAATAATCACATTTTTACAGACTTAAGGGACATCCGGAACAATTTACCCAGTAAAAGAGAATTTCAACAGTTAATTTATTTATTAGAAAGTCGAAAGCCAAAGAAACAGTAGAAGCTAAAGAACTTTTGCAGAAAATAGAAAGACAGGTTGAAAATCTTGAACAAGTAGTTGAAACAGTTAAAAAGATAGTAGAAGGCTAAAACTGGAAAAATCAAGAGAATACATACATGCTCTAAGTGACGCTAAAAAATAAAAATCAGAGAGTAATACAGAAGAAGTTACAGGGTTCACAACCTACACAGGAACCGGTAAAGCCGATAAAAATTACCCTATTATCTTTAATTTTATTATAAGTCTACTTTTACTGATAATTGAAAAATTAAACATATTATTAAGCAAAAGTGATACGCCTCAACCAAGTACAAATACTCTAGATAACGACTTGGATAAAATAATTAGTGGAATAAATAAATTAAGTTTAGGAGAAGAAGTAAAAATTAAAAGAAAACTGATACCTTATAAACATTGGGTACCAAGAAAATGAGTGATCAACAGAATAGAAGTTTTTTAGGAAGAAGTAGGACAGTACAGGAGTCAAGAAATTCAACAAGTAATTTACAAGACATTATTACAACAGATAACTTTATAAACATGATACTAAGAAGAGGATCAGGATCTAACAGTAATCAACAAATAGTACAGTTAGAAGAAGAAATAGATGTAAACAGAAACCTAGATTTATATAACCAGCATCAATTAGATATTTTAAATCCAAGAACATTATACCAAACAAGAATGTTAAACATTAATACAGTCTTAATACGAAGTAGCAGAGAAGAAAGACTTAGGGTAGTTGATGGAACAGTTACAATAGATTTATTCTCACCAGAAACAATACAAAAAATCAAACAGTCTGAAAAACATTTTGCACATGTAGGATTAGTGGTAATTGGAATAAAAGGATTAGGAAGAAAAAATTTAGGAACAAAATTGTTAGCCTTATTATTAGATAAATCATGGAAAACAGATTTGAAAAAAGCCATTATCTCAGGAATGGAAATAGACCTGAGTCAAAATACAGCTCTATTTTACTGTACACCAGGAATACTAAAAGACATAAAAGACCTACAAAACCTTAAAATTGCCTTAAAAACAAAAGGATATGATAATTATGTAGGTAATAACATAGTAATAAGTGTAGAAACATTAGGAAAAGCTAGCAACAGGTCAAGAATGAAATATAAAGTAAACATAGACGGAATTGTTAATACAATTGCCTCAAAATCAATACAGATGATAGAACCACTTAAAATAAATCCCGAGGAATTAGCAGGACTAGAATGGTCTTTGGATGACCTACAAGAACCAGACAGTAAAGTATTAATACCAAAACAAAGTCATATATATGAAAATGCAAATGGAATGCAAAGCCTAAGGTTCGTAAACTTTAGAAAAGAAGACCCTACACAGAGTGATAATGAAACAGAAACAGAATATAATTTTATGAATATAGAATATGACACAGAACCTATTTATGATACAGAAACTGAAGATAATGAACCAGTTATCGGATTTAATGAATTTGAAAGGGAAGAAAATGATTTCAGTATAATAGATTATCTAGAAGAAGAACCCTCTACAGGTTTTAAAATAGAAGAAACTAACAAAACATTTGATGAAATCATAAATAAAAAGTTTACTGACCTAAATATTCAAGAAAAAGTAGACGACATGATAATAGATTGTATTACAGAATTAGGATTAACATACGAAGAAAGTTATAATAAATTACAAGAAATTTACAATTTACCTTTGGTAAAAGACATCCAACAGGGAAAAATAATGATAGCCGACTTTTACAAACAAGAAAATGCATTTATGGATCAACACATGAAAAATGCAAGAAAAAGAGCTAAACCGGAATGGACAGAACCAGGAACAGCTACAGAAGATGTAATAGGAAGAGAAAATTGGACTCTCCCGTCAAGACAATATACAGGAGAATCAAAATACACTAGCCAAGGAGCCAGATTACCTCTAGGAAACCTATACAGTAGTAATATGTTATTATTAGAAAAACAAAAGCCACAGTTATGGGGTGATGAAATATTACTATGGGAACAAACAGTAGTAAGAATGTGGAAAACAAACAAAAGGGACAGTATGGATATGTTTTCATATTTAGAAACCACATTAGGCCCAATAGCTTTGGGAATATGGCAAAGTAAAAAAGCTCAAGATCCAGATGAAATAAACAGATTAAAGGCCATAGGGGATAATCCATATAATTTCACAAGCCAAATTAGAACACTGATTTTAGGAGTAGATCCGGCAAAAAACACTACTCTTATACAAGATACAGCCATTAGAAATTTAGAACAACTAAGTATAGCAGACATGAAATACATAAATGAATTCACCCTAGATTTTACTAGATTATTATCACAAACAGGACAGGCCATGAATGATGATCTATGTGATAAATACTTTGTTAAATTACCTGGAGACTTAGGTAAAACTATCCATAATTCATGGAAACAAGAGTTTAGTGAAAGAAAAAATCTAGGCATTGGACCAAGAATAACATACACATTTACTATACTTGAGGATAAATGTAAAGAAGTAACTCTACAGGAACAATTAAAAAAGAATGCCTATGCTTTTTGTAAAACAGCAATATATACACCATAGGCTTACGAAAAATACAATACATTTAAAAAGAAACTTAGAAAAAGCACAACATATAGAAAAGAGTATAAACCTTATAAAGGTAATAAATATGTTAAAAGACCCCAAACAAGAAATTGCAAATGTTTTATTTGTGGAGATGAGAAACATTTAGCAAATAGATGTCCAAACAAAAACAAAAACATAGATCGAAGCAACTTAATAGAACAGTTAGGGGAATACAACATAGAACCCTTAGACACAAATGAGTCAGATAATGAGTCAGTATATAGTATCTATAGTAGTGACGATAACAGTCAACTCACAAAAATAACATATACCTATATGAATACAGAAAAGGAATGCGAACACGATTGGATAAGCAAAAGAGGAAATAATTATATAAAATGTTTTAATTGTGGTTACTTTCCTAGCATAGAAAAAAGATCACAATGCAACATATGTTTTAAAGAAATATGTTACTTATGTTTAAAGATATTATTTAATCAAAATATGACAGAAGCAGAGTCATCTAAATTAAAAAAGATAAGTATAGAATTACTTACAGAAAAAATGGATAAATTAGAAACGCAAGTGAATTACACAGATTAAAGATTAGTAATATCGAAAAACAGAGTTCTAGGCATAGAAAAAATAATAAATAAAAATAAGCAAATAATAGAAGATCCCGTAGATGAGATCGATCTTACAAAAATGGCCACAGAACAAACATTAATACAAACAAAAAATATAACAAATATGATAAATTTACAGTGTAGATTATGGTTAGATAATAAAGAATATCTAGATATTATTGCTCTTTTAGATACAGGAGCTACAAAAAGTGTTATATCATACGAAATGGTTCCAAAATAGTTTATGAAGGAATTAACATATAAATTAGTAACTAGAACAATAGAAGATCGTTTAATGACAATTACACATTACATTGAACCAATAGGAATACAGTTTTTAGATTTCTCTGGAAATTACAGCTTCAAATACGACATACCTCAAGTAAATATTAGTCCTGAATATGTAAAATCAAAAGATTTCATATTAGGATTAAATTTTATAATTGGATTACAAGGTGCCATAACAATTACAAAAAATTACATTACAATAAGCAAACACATTTATAGTCTACCAACTTTAAGGTATAATCAAACATCAGAGTTAGCACAGAAGCGTGGTGGACTTGGTAATTTAGAATTTTTAAGAAAAGATCATCCAAAAACAAATTTACATGTCGAAAATGAAACCCTAAATCTACTAATAAATATGATAACACAGGAATTAGAAAAAGGAACAGATGTAACAAAAAGTATAAACCATCCTATAATTTTACATTTGAAAAAAATAGGATTAATAGGGGAAGATATAACAAATTCAAAAGTTAAATACACTTGTAAATTTAAATTAAAAAAACCCTGATGTAAAAATTAGAACAGCAAATATAGAATACAGTCCTTCGGATAAAGAAGAATTTCAAAAACAAATTCCGAAAATGTTAAAAAAAAAATTAATCAGAAAATCAGAAAGCCCACATAGGTCAGCGGCCTTTATAGTTCGAAATCATAATGAAATAAAAAGAGGAAAGGCGAGGATAGTATACAATTATAAAAGATTAAATGATAATACAGAAGATGATGGCTATAACATACCAAATAAAGATTTTTTGTTAATTTAATACAAAAGAAAAAGATATTTTCAAAATTTGACCTAAAATCAGGATATAACCAGTTAAAATTAGAAGAAAGTTTTAAAAATTGAACAGCCTTTACTTGCTCGGAAGGACAATTCGAATGGGAAGTTTTAAGTTTTGGTCTTAAAAATGCCCCTCAATATTTCAAAGGTTTATGGATAACATTTTTCTAAAACACGACTTTTGCATGGTATACATAGATGACATTCTTGTAGCAAGTGAAACATTAGAAGAACATGAAAAACACTTAAAACAGGTTTTTAATGAGATAAAAACACATGGAATTGTAGTGTCAAAGAAAAAAAAATGGAGTTATTTAAAAGAAAAATATCCTTTTTAGGATTAGAAATAGGGAATGGAAAGATTGAATTACAACCTCATATTTCAACAAAAATCATTGAGTTCCCAGAAAAATTCGAAAACCTAAAACAGATACAAGCTTTTCTAGGATTAGTAAATTACGCTAGAAAATTTATTCCCAACTTGTCAAAATTAGTAGGACCACTTTACAGTAAAACCACAAAAAATGGTCAAAGACATTTTAATCAAGAAGATATTAAGCTAGTAAAAGAAATAAAAGAAAGAGTTAAAAATATTAAACCACTAGAATTACCTCTAGTAACAGATTATATAGTTATAGAGACAGACGGATGTAAAGATGGATGGGGAGCTGTTCTCCTCAGTAAAACAAATAAATATACTCCTAAAAATACAGAAAAAATATGTTCTTATGCCAGTGGAAATTTTTGTTGGAAATTAATTTAACAGCACCACAGATTAAACTGATAATTTAATCAACAGTAGGGGATTTATTGATCAAGTCAAGAGCGTACCAATAATAAGCCAATAGCAAAACCGAAAGCAAGGGAACAGGATCAGGAAAACAGACAGAAACAATAAAACAAACGATTAGAAAACTTATCGTGATTTGATCGAGTCGCCTTAGGAAGACTGTCCTAAGAGAAAATATTGCCCCCAATTGGTGCAACTCAGGTACAGGCAAATTTCTCCGAGGATAAAACGATCACGGATTACGTACCACAAAATAGCACACAGGTAGGTAATCACCGGCGGTCCTATCTCAGTCGCCTTGAATCTCACGAACGAATCTCTATGAACGGGAGTAATTTAGCAATGAATTAAAGCAAGAGAATTGTGTTTCTCTTCAATATTTCATGGTAAAAAACGGCTGGAGGAAAAGGAGTATTTATACATATGGTATACTAGGGTTTTTAAGCCTTAAAAAGACCTAAAACTGATCCAATTCGGCCCAGGAAAAACACCAAAACCGACGTCAGCGCGGCCGCCCTTGTGACTTGCGCGACCGCGCTAACATCCAGCAATATTTGGAGAACTCTCGGCCCTTAAGCGCGGCCGCCCTAGGCCTAAGCGCGGCCGCTCTCCATGGCAGAAACTCAGACGTGTTTTTCCCTTGCCCAAATTCAGTTCAAGCCCAATGACACTCCAAGGTCATATGCTATGAACTTACATACCACATATACAAATATTCCAACAATCCCCCACAAGTTCATAGAAATATGACGTGTACAGATTGTCCATTGCCATGCTTTCAATAATGGTACCTTCCGGCTTGAACCACTACCTATGTTATCCAACGCAAACCTCCACAGGACCAGATGAACGGGTGTCTTGAATCTGATGCCTTTGGATGTAGAGGCCTTTGCTGGTAACAAACACGACAAAAGCTATGATAGGCCCTTTATCGAACACTTGACGTTTATAAGCCATACGTCCTGATCCTTTATCATGAGTGCTTTCAAGAAATAACCCGAATTCCTCTAGTTGTGGCCAACAACAACACTCACTTACCTAGGCATCTCAGAAGATGTACTGCTAACATCTTGTCTAAAAGACTTGATCCCATTCAAAGTTCCAAACTTTTACTTTATTAGCAGCAACGAGCACCTCTAGGCTATTCAGGGGATAGACTCAAACATGTAACATGTCAATCTATTATTAGGTGCTCCGACTCACCCCACAGCTTGTTATTACCACATTGAATCTCCTTTGTGGGATCTCCACTCAGGTAGATTGGGTTGCCACTGCGTTTGAATCAGACGGGGTTCAGACCCATCCCCAACCTAGATTTTTGAACTAGAGCAAATTCTAGCCCTTTGGTTAAAGGATCAGCTGTGTTATCCTTGGTACCAACATAATCAACAAATTTATCACCTTCCGAGACACTAGATCCCTTATAGATTTTAATCTAATTTGGATGTGTCTCCTAGTTTTACAATTGTACTTGACACTTTTCGGTTTCTCAATGTGGAAGTGTTGTCACAATGTACGTAGATAACAGTAATGGGCTTACCGACTACTGGGCAACTTAGACATAAGTCCTTGAAGCCATTCGGCTTCCAATCCGGTAGTGTCAAGGGCAACTAATTCGGCCTCAAATGTAGACCTAGACAACGAGTTTGTTTGGTCGACCTCCAGCGACCGAAGCTCCGCCTAAGGTGAAAACATACCCCGTACACCCATAACTCCCGGAGTTATAGGCAATCCAGCTGCATAACTATATCCTTCAAGAACGAAGGATATCTCCCGTAATGCAGCCAAGGGAAATCGTTCCCTTCAAGTACTTGAGAACTCTATCAAGAGCTTCCCAATGTGCTTTATTTGGACATTGAGTATATCTAGCCAACCTAGTAACCGAGTAAGATATATCCGGTCTAGTACAATTGGCAAGATACATCAAACTTCCAATAATTTGAGAATATCTCAATCGAGCCATCGATACTCCACTTTCATTCTTAGTAAGTGCGGTGAAGGATCATATGGAGTTTTAGCTACTTTGCAATTCTTATAACCAAATTTCTCAATTACACTTTCAGTATAATGAGATTGCGATATGGTTATGCCACTAGTTGAACGAGTCAACTTAAGGCCAAGAATCACACTAGCTACTCCCATATCCTTCATCTCAAACTTACTTTTCAAGAATTCCTTAGTAGTATTAATTATCCTCATATCCGTTTCAAATAACAGAATATCATCGAAATACAGACATAAGACAATACTACTATCACCAATACTCTTGCTATAAACACACTTATCAAACTCATTAGTAACAAAGCCAAACGATGAGACAGTTTTATCAAATTTCTCATGCCATTGCTTAGGGGCTTGTTTGAGTCCATACAAGGACTTAACAAGTTTACAAACCTTTCTCTCATTGCCAGAGGCCTCAAAACCTTCAGGTTGATCCATATAAATTTCTTCCTCTAGATCGCCATGCAAGAAAGCGGTCTTAACATCCATCTGATGGATAGGAAGATCATATACAGAGGCCAATGCGATAAGCATTCGGATTGTAGTCATTCTAGCAACTGGCGAATAGGTATCGAAATAGTCTATTCCCTCCATTTGCTTGAATCCCTTAGCCACTAACCTAGCCTTAAACTTGTCAACGGTTCCATCCGGTTTCAGTTTCCTTTTGAAGACCCACTTACATCCTATCGTGCTACAACCAGGAGGGAGATCGACCAATTCCCATGTCCCATTAGAGACAATAGAATCCATCTCACTCTTAATAGCATCCTTCCACTGCTTGGCATCAGAAGTAGCCATAGCAGCTTTGAAGGTTAGAGGATCACCCTCAACATTGTAAGTGATGAAATCACTTCCAAAGTCCTTGGTGGTCCTTGCCCGTTTGCTCCTTCTTGGTTCAATCTCATCGTCAGAATGAGTTGCACTGGAATCAACCCCCACATTTGTCAGCTCCTCTACTTGAGCAGGAATGGAATTAGTGGTTGGGTTAGATTCTTTAGGAAGTCCGTCTTTCATAGGAAACACATCCTCAAAAAATGTTGCATCACGTAACTCAACTATAGAGTTCACATCTATGCCAGAAATTTCAGATTTGATGATCAGAAATCTCAATGCATAGCTTGTTTCGAATAACCTATAAAGATAGCATCAACAGTTTTAGGTCCAAGCTTTTTCCTTTTGTGTGCGGGTACAAGTACCTTTGCAAGGCACCCCCACACTTTTAAGTGTTTCAGGCTTGCCTGTCGACCTCTCCAAAGTTCAAACGGACTTTCCTTTCTATGTTTAGGAGGGACTCTATTCAGAATATGGCAAGCCGTATTCAAAGCCTCTCCCCACATATATTTGGGCAGTCCAGAACTTATGAGTAAACTGTTAATCATATCAGTAAGGGTTCTATTTTTACGTTCAGCAACACCATTAGATTGAGGGGTATAGGGAGGAGTCTCTTCATGTACTATTCCGTTTTCTTGGCAATAATACATGAATGGGTTAGACTCATATTCACCTCCTCTATCAGACCTTAACCGTTTAAGTTTCTTGCCAGTTTGTGTTTCTGCTTCATTCTTAAATATAATGAATTTATCTAATGCTTCATCCTTAGAATTAAGCAGATAGACATAACAGTATTTACTAGCATCATCAATAAAGGTGAGAAAGTATTTCTTTTTGTCTTTGGTCAACAAGCCATTAAATTCACAAATATCAGTATGAACTAAATCTAGAATTTCAGAATTTCTCACAACCGACTTAAACGGACCTTTCGTAGATTTAGCTTCAACACATACATGACACTTAGAATTTTTATCAATAGCATGTTTAGGAATAATATCTAAATTCATCATTCTTTTCACAGAATCATAATTAATATGTCCTAAACGACCATGCCAAACATTTGAAGATTCAATGGAATAAGAAACAGGATAATCAATAGAACTAAAATTATTGTGCGAACAAACATCAGTTTCAACTCTAATTTTAAATAAACCATATGAGGAATAACCTTTCCCCACAAAACTACCAGAATCCAAAATTATGACCTTATTACATTTAAATGAAATCTCAAATCCTTCCCTAACTAGACTAGAACCACTAATAATATTGCGACGAATGTCAGGAACGTGATACACTCGATGCAAGGTAAGAATGCGCCCATTAGGAAACTTCAGGTCCACGCGTCCAGTCTCAAGCACCTTTGCAGCACTAGAGTTCCCCATCGTCACTGATCTACCACGCTCAGGCTGGTAAGACACAAATAGCAATTTATCAGCACAAACGTGCACATTTGCCCCAGTGTCAACTAGCCACTCGTTGGGTTCATAGACAATAAAGATTTTAGGATAAGAGGTTACATACTTTGTAACATTGCAGGTCAGAGCATCAACTCCAAAAGGCCAGAGTCGGGATCATCATAATCCTTTGGACCCAACACCATGTTGACGGCAGGATGGTCATCGCCAGAGCCTTGTGGTCCTTTTCCTTTCTTGGACGGGCAAATTCCTAGAAAAGTGTCCACCTTCTCCACAATTCCAGCAGTTCTGTTTTGCTTTTGGCTTCTTAAAGTTATTTTTCTTAACTTTAATCTTATCATGGTTTTCTTTATCCTTAGAGTGAGTTTTCACACCTTTTCCTTTAAACTTGTTTTTACCAACCACCATATTAGCAAGCAGCCTCCACAGTACGCTAGGTTGGTTACCATTATGCACCTCCTGAATCGCAATTGCATTCATCAGCTCATTGAGTGTCAAGCTTCCAGTACGATGCTTGAGGGTCATACCAAATTCTCCCCAAGATCAAGGAAACTTCTCAATAATAGCCATGACAAATAACTTATCAGAAGTCCCATGTCGGCATCCTTGAGCAATTGCAAAATGATTTGGAGTTCGTGCACTTGGTCAAGAATCGACTTTCCCTCGCTCATGCGATAATTCAGAACTTACCCACTTGGTACTTTTCCACACCGGAGTCATCGGTGCCGTACTTCGTGGAAAGCGATTCCCACAAAGTGACGCAAAGAAGGAGAGGAGCAGAGCAATAAACATCAAAGAGTGCATTCGACAAAGCCGACGTAATGCATCCTCGAACAACATCATCCTGCTCCTTCCACAGTTTAACAGCAGCCACACTAACCGGATCATCGCCATTCGTAGCGGGACATTTGGATGACAACATACTGTACATGCCCTTAATTGATGCCCGGATCTTCATGCGTTCGGACCAACGCTTGAAGTTCTTGCCACCGAACTTCTCCTAAGATCGGAGGTGTCAACTAGGGACTTAAAGGGAGAGCTAGAGGAACCACCGAGACATGATCAAATAAAACCATTTTCTCTTAGACTGTTGGAAATTAATTTAATAGCACCCCAGATTAAACAGATAATTTAATCAACAGTAGGGGATTTATTGATCAAGTCAAGAGCGTACCAATAATAAGCCAATAGCAAAACCGAAAGCAAGGGAACATGATCAGGAAAACAGACAGAAACAAGTAAACAAACGATTAGAAAACTTATCGTGATTTGATCGAGTCGCCTTAGGAAGACTGTCCTAAGAGAAAATATTGCCCCCAATTGGTGCAACTCGTGCATGTGCAAATTTCTCCGAGGATAAAACGATCACGGATTACGTACCACAAAATAGCACACAGGTAGGTAATCACCGGCGGTCCTATCTCAGTCGCCTTGAATCTCACGAACGAATCTCTATGAACGGGAGTAATTTAGCAATGAATTAAAGCAAGAGAATTGTGTTTCTCTTCAATATTTCATGGTAAAAAACGGCTGGAGGAAAAGGAGTATTTAGACATATGGTATACTAAGGTTTTTAAGCCTTAAAAAGACCTAAAACTGATCCAATTCGGCCCAGGAAAAACACCAAAACCGACGTCAGCGCGGCCGCCCTTGTGACTTGCGCGACCGCGCTAACATCCAGCAATATTTGGAGAACTCTCGGCCCTTAAGCGCGGCCGCCCTAGGCCTAAGCGCGGCCGCTCTCCATGGCAGAAACTCAGACGTGTTTTTCCCTTGCCCAAATTCAGTTCAAGCCCAATGACACTCCAAGGTCATATGCTATGAACTTACATACCACATATACAAATATTCCAACAATTTTAACAAAACAGGATTAAACTGGACAAGTTTAGATTATGAAATACAGGCATTAATCAATGCATTAGAAAAATTTAAAATATTTCTAAACAAAGAATTCACAGTTAGAACAGATTGTGAAGCAATAGTAAAATTCATAAAAAATGACCAAAGTAGAAAAGTAAATAGGACAAGATGGATAAATTTACAGAATATAATACAAGGTAGTGGATACATTATTAATTTTGAACATATAAAAGGAAATAATAATATGATTGCTGACATTTTGTCAAGAAATCTTAACAGGTTATTTCGAACAACTAATGGATAGAAGCAAGAAGAAAGTATTATATCCTCAACAGAAAAAGACAGATTCAGACACAGAAAGCAGCATGAAAACAGAGAGTGTGAAAGAGGAACAGCGTTACTACAGTTTGACAGTTCCAATGGACTACAATCCAACAGTTATGGATCTAAACAGAAGGTTCTCACAGAAAGCAGGGCCTAGTTTTTCAAAATTTCGGGCTGATAAAAGCTTTATACCAAAAGCCCAAGACCGAATAAAAACAATTACTTTTGGCCCAAATACCTTACAGATTTGCACAGAAGAAAGTAAAAAGTTCAGACTCCATTTTTGGGATGAATTTAATAGAAAAACAACGAGTGTTTGCTAGACAATCTCGGCATATCCAAACAGTGCCAAATGCGGCAAAAGTCAAAGTACAGGTCCTAAATGCTTTAGGACATTACTTCATAGAACAAACACAAAAAATTCCGCAAGTCAACACGTAAAAAATTCACACATTATGTGATCTACGAAGGAACAAAAGTAGGAATTTTCAATAAATGGGAAACAGTGGCAAAACACATACAAAGGCTTGAACCCAATTTATAAGGGTTTCTACAGCTTTAATGAAGCCATCCACAAGTGCTAGGGATCATTTTGGAGCACAACAGCTTCTTTATTGAACTAGAAGAAGTCAAATCTTTTTCTACAAAGTGATCCAAGAAAATCGTAACATATTATAAAAGCACAGAAGATTTGATTGCAAATCTTCAAAAACAGTGATGAACAAAGGAAAGGCTCCACGAGATCACCCAACAAGCATTCTGATTGAAAATAACATGCTAAAACAAAGAAGTAACAGCTTTTAGAAGAAAACTGTTAGAGTATATTATCACATTACTCTAACAAAAACATAAAAAAGTTGCATGAGACAGAAAACTGAAAAATAAAGTAATAGAAGTTTTGACAGTTTTAAAGCTAGAGTTTTGGATCTCCCATGGAGACAAACTCTTCAACCAGCTTTAGACAGATTTGAAGAATTAGACCAAATTATATCTGACAAAATTTGTGCAGGATTTCCCAAAATCTTGTATGAATTACAACAGAAAATTGTTCAAATGGTGTTTAAAGAAATAAATTACAGGGAATAAATATTACGAAAGAATTAATAGTAGGGGAGAAGATACAGGTGTTCTTCTATTACAGATTGATCTACTTAAAACAGATATGCCCCCAGATTTGATATCTCAGTTTTACCATTATGGTATGATTGACTATATCAAGTTACGGTTAACCCCCACTACAGAAAAAATCTTAAACAACTTTGGTGAAAAAATTACAATGGTGGCCGGAAATATTGCATTACATTCTTATCCACATGAGGTAGGATGCAAAATCTTTGCTTCCTTTCCAGAAATGGATGCATACACATACAGACCAGCCAGGAAAAGAATCTTCATCAGCAACAGACTTGATGATCAAGAATTGTTAGAAATGGCAGTCAAAATCGAGGACAACATAGACTTCTCCAGCCTGTTCTGGATACATGAAAGAAACGAAGACAAGACAGCTTTTTACAACAATTTCATTAAAGATCAACAGAAAACCCCAGAACTCCCAAGATACTTCCCATGGTTCAACTACAATTTAGTGGCAGAAGGACACTATACACAAGTCTGGGCAAAAAAGAATTGGGACATGTTACTTCCCTTCATTGGGGAAGCGGACAAATTAGAGTTACAGCACATCAAAGACAGAGGAGAAGACAAAGACAAAGACGAAGAAACATCATGGCCTCATCATGATGATGATATGCAAGATGCACAGGACGACGGATATTCGTTTGACAGTACTCATAGAGATTTTTAGACAGAAACGCAAGCAGTGACGATAGAAGAAGGATGACATAAGCCATGACGATAGGCGGCTAAGCCTCAATTATACAGCAAACAGAAGGAATCAGCTTTACAGCCGACAGAATCTACTTTTTCTTTTGCTTTTAGTAGTGCATATTTCTTTTCAATTATTTTTAAGACGCGTGTATAGCTTTTCAGTAGTGCGCCTTTACTTTTTTCAATTATTGTATTCTTTAGGTAACCGGTAGACAAACCGGCTAAGTAAGTTTCTAGTTCAGGGGCTATATAAACCCCTTCAATCCTCATTTGTAAGTACGAGAGAAAAAACTTCAAGCAATAAAATTCAAGTGTTCATACAAACCCATGGCAGCTTAAACACTTTTTCGACCCCTTAGTCCAATTACTTAAAATCCTTTTATACCTTCTGCACTTCATATTAAAGCCCTTACATAAAAAAAAAAAAAAAAAAAAAAAGAGTGTTTTTACTACTGCTCCGCTGTAAAAATTCTGAGAAACATTACTACATCTCCTCCTTCTCTTTGTAAGTGTTCTTCATCTTCCTCCTCTTTTTACTTTTAAAAATTATGTGTCTTCTTTTAGTATGTGCGCTATGTTTTAATTTTATGTCAATCAAATATAAATTAGTCATTAAAATTACTATTTGTTTTTACTTAATGTTCATCAAATGTAAATTATTTGTTAAAACTACGAGATATGTTTAACCTAGTAGTGGTTTAACGGAAACCCGAAAAATCCGCCATACCCCCCTCTTTATTACTTAATGTTCATCAAATGTAAATTATTTGTTAAAACTACGAGATATGTTTAACCTAGTAGTGGTTTAACGGAAACCCAAAAAATCCGCCATACCCCCCTCTTTATGCTTTAGAGGGGGGTATGGCGGATTTTTCGGGTTTCCGTTAAACCACTACTAGGTTAAACATATCTCGTAGTTTTAACAAATAATTTACATTTGATGAACATTAAGTAAAAACAAATAGTAATTTTAATGACTAATTTATATTTGATTGACATAAAATTAAAACATAGCGCACATACTAAAAGAAGACACATAATTTTTAAAAGTAAAAAGAGGAGGAAGATGAAGAACACTTACAAAGAGAAGGAGGAGATGTAGTAATGATTCTCAGAATTTTTACAGCGGAGCAGTAGTAAAAACACTCTTTTTTTTATATGTAAGGGCTTTATTATGAAGTGCAGAAGGTATAAAAGGAATTTAAGTAATTGGACTAAGGGGTCGGAAGGGTGTTTAGGCTGCCATGGGTTGTATGAACACTTGAATTTTATTGCTTGAATTTTCTCTCCCGTGTTTACAAATGAGAATTGAAGGGGTTTATATAGCCCCTAAACTAGAAACCTAATTAGCCGGTTTGTCTACCGGTTACCTAAAGAATACAATAATTGAAAAAAGTAAAGGCGCACTACTGAAAAGCTATACACGCGTCTTAAAAATAATTGAAAAGAAATATGCACTACTAAAAGCAAAATAAAAAGTGGATGATGTCGGCTGTAAAGCTGATTCCTTCTGTTTGCTGTATAATTGAGGCTTAGCCGCCTATCGTCATGGCTTATGTCATCCTTCTTCTGTCGTCACTGCTTGCGTTTCTGTCTAAAAATCTCTGTGAGTACTGTCAAACGAATATCCGTCGTCCTGTGCATCTTGCATATCATCATCATGATGAGGCCATGATGTTTCTTCGTCTTTGTCTGTGTCTTCTCCTCTGTCTTTGATGTGCTGTAACTCTAATTTGTCCGCTTCCCCAATGAAGGGAAGTAACATGTCCCAATTCTTTTTTGCCCAGACTTGTGTATAGTGTCCTTCCGCCACTAAATTGTAGTTGAACCATGGGAAGTATCTTGGGAGTTCTGGGGTTTTCTGTTGATCTTTAATGAAATTGTTGTAAAAAGCTGTCTTGTCTTCGTTTCTTTCATGTATCCAGAACAGGCTGGAGAAGTCTATGTTGTCCTCAATTTTGACTGCCATTTCTAACAATTCTTGATCATCAAGTCTGTTGCTGACGAAGATTCTTTTCCTGGCTGGTCTGTATGTGTATGCATCCATTTCTGGAAAGAAAGCAAAGATTTTGCATCCTACCTCATGTGGATAAGGCTGTAATGCAATATTTCCGGCCACCATTGTAATTTTTTCACCAAAGCTGTTTAAGATTTTTTCTGTAGTGGGGGTTAATCGTAACTTGATATAGTCAATCATACCATATGGTAAAACTGAAATATCAAATCTGGGGGCATATCTGTTTTAAGTAGATCAATCTGTAATAGAAGAACACCTGTATCTTCTCCCCTACTATTAATTCTTTCTGTAATATTTATTCCCCTGTAATTTATTTCTTTAAACACCATTTGAACAATTTTCTGTTGTAATTCATACAAGATTTTGGGAAATCCTGCACAAATTCTGTCAGATATAATTTGGTCTAATTCTTCAAATCTGTCTAAAGCTGGTTGAAGAGTTTGTCTCCATGGGAGACTCAAAACTCTAGCTTTACAACTGTCAAAACTTCTATTACTTTCTTTTTCAGTTTTTCCTGTCTCATGCAACTTTTTTATGTTTTCTTCTAAAACTGTTACTTGCTGTTTTAGCATGTTATTTTCAATTTGTAACTATTGGGTGATCTGTGGAGCCTTTCCTTTGTTCATCACCTGTTTTTGAAGATTTGCAATCAAATCTTCCTGTGCTTTTATAATATGTTCTGGATTTTCTTGGATCACTGTAGAAAAAGATTTGACTTTTTCTGGTTCAATAAAGAACTGTTGTGTTCCAAAATGATCCCTAGCATTGTGGATGGCTTCATTAAAACTGTAGAAACCCTTATAAATTGGGTTCAAGCACTATATGTGTTTTGCCACTGTTTCCCATTTATTGAAAATTCCTACTTTTGTTCCTCTGTAGATCACATAATGTGTGAATTTTTTCTGTGTTGACTGTTCTGGAATTTTTTGTGTTTGTTCTATGAAGTAATGTCCTAAAGCATTTAGGACCTGTACTTTGACTTTTGCCGCATTGGGCACTGTTTGGATATGCCAAAGATTGTCTAGCAAACACTGTTGTTTTTCTGTTAAATTCATCCCAAAAATGGGTCTGAACTTTTTACTTTCTTTTGTGCAAATCTGTAAGGTATTTGGGCCAAAAGTAATTGTTTTTATTCGGTCTTGGGCTTTTGGTATAAAGCTTTTATCAGCCCGAAATTTTGAAAAACTAGGCCCTGCTTTTTGTGAGAACCTTCTGTTTAGATCCATAACTGTTGGATTGTAGTCCCCCTATAGTGATTGATTACATTACAGTTTTGATCCGAGAAATGATTTGATAAATTGTGGGGTTGTTATTGTGTCGGTCGCAATAGACTCGGTTTTTGTTTTGGAGTTGGAACGGCTCCGTTGTGGGCGACCAACCATTTGATTTGAATATTGATCTGTCTCTGGACCTGAAAATAAGTGGAACATTGAATTGTGTTATATAGTCGACCAGTGTTCCGTTTATAGAAATCATGATCGTATTAGCATGTGCATATTTATTATTTCATGGGCAGTTATTTGATGTTTATATCATGAGATATTTATTGATAAGTCCTCATATATGTTAGGAGATAGTTTGGTTGTATAAACCCCATAGTACTAGAGGGATTGGATAGACATCATTTGGAAGATCCTTGTGGGAAGGTAGGAATGCTATTAAGTTTAACCTTGTAAAAGTTGAGGAATCATTACTTGTTATTGATGAGATGCTACGGGCATGAACAATGGATGTTAATAGTTAATAGTACGTATGGTTACCAAGGGTTGAGTGCGTATAATAGTAGTTGTCATTCTAACATTTAGATAAAACCGTATGAGGCATAGTTTGGGAAGAAAATATCGATCTCTAATTTGTTGGGGTGAAATTGGAGAGGCAAGACCTAAGATAAAGTGGCGCCAAAGTTTGATAACCCATTTGAAGTCTAGGAAAGGGTTGGTGATTTGACTTAGAGACTGGCTTGGAGCAGCTTATAGAGTATTTGGATTTTAAAGGTAACATAGTAGTGTATTTAGAGACATAAGTTGTAATACTTTTAGTTGTTTGTATTTTTATTGAGGTTGTGAAAATTCGGGTTAGTGATAATTGCATGGTATTCTTGGAACATTAGGGTGTAATACCGTATTGTTAATAGAATTGGAAATCTTGGAGAGAAATCACAACATTGAAGAAATTAATTGGGAAGTAGAGTTTGGGTTATACCTAAGTAACTGAGGCGGGTTGAACGTTTAGGTAAGTACTACCAAATTCGGGACGAATTTTTTTTAGGGGGGAGTGAGTGTAACGACCCTAACCCTAGGCACTAATTTTAATATTATATTGTGTGCTTTTAAAATTTCGATAATATTATGTGTCCCTTTTTATATACTTGATTTATTATATTAGGATAAATGATAGGAAAATAAATTAATGTTTAAAAGAAAAAATAAAAATAGAAATTTGATAAAAGTATGAGGAGGTTATTTTGAGTAGAATAAATAATGAAAAATAAAGGGGGTTTTATTTAATTGGGTATTTTGGTGAAAGCCTTGGGAGGTTAGATGGAGTGGGGGGGGGGACCATCTCCCTAAATCACTCCCCATCCCCTCATTAGTCAACATACCCCATAACCCCCATACTCCCCTTCACCCTTTTCATACTCCTTCCCCTTCCCCTCACTTTCATTTTCTTCTTCATTCTTCTTCTTTCACTTTTTCCATGGAGAAAGCTTAGTGAAAGCCCTCTCATTTCAAGATCCCTAGCAAGTCATTTCTCCACCATTTTCAAGTCTAAGAGCATTTTTGAGGATGGATCATCTAGAGGAACAAATCAAACCAAGAAGATCTTCCTTCCATTCTAAAATCCCAAAGTGAGTTATTATGACTTCCTTTCTTTAAATGTTCATAAACTATTGATGTTGTTATTATTGATGTAATGGTTATTTGAGGCCTTAGAAACCTTCTTGGAGTTGAGGAATTAGTTAATATTATGGAACATTGTTGTTGTTCATAAGAAATGATTAAAAGTGTAATAAAATTGGTTGAGTTGTATTAAGATGGTTAATCATGAAATATGGAAGTAAAAATGGGTTGGAAATCAAGTGGTAAATGATTTGGGTTTAGGTTATCTTGGGGTTTAAATGAATTAATATAATGTGTATGAAGTTTAGGAAGTCCTTCTAGGTTCACAAACAAAGGAAAACTAGTTTGGGACAATTTTGGTTTGGGTTGTTGAAGGATTTTATTGTTTTGAATTTCGGGGCTCGTGGCACGAGTCGTGCCCCTGGCACGAGTCGTGCCTTGGATGGGGACGAGTCGTGACCAAGATTTAAGGGAAGTCGTGTTTGGTTGGGGGACGCTGGAATCTGAGGAAGGTTAAATGGGCACGAGTCGTGCCCTGGGGCACGAGTCGTGCCCTGGCCTGGTTACTTTGCATCAATTTCTAAGCTGTTTAAATCAAATCAAACTGGAACCGAAATGAAATCTCTTTAACCTAGATTAAAGTAGAATACTTTGGCTATACAATGACATTTTAAGGGATCAAAATGGAATTGTGGAAGTAGTTTAAATATTGTCCCGAAAATGGTTGATAGGTTTGATTTGTAACTTCATCAAAATAGTTCCAACTTGGGAAATAGATCTTGAACTTTTATTAAGGTTGTTCGAGGTGGTATAGTAATTATGTAAGAATGGTTTACGATTCATAGTGGCCTTACTTACTCCATATCTTTGGTGAGTAGTTTGCAATAGAGTAAAAGCTATAGGTTTCACTATTGAGCTAATTGGTAATGGGTATGTATCACTTTGTGGCATGGTTATTCCAAGTTGTGGAATTATTGATTATATGGTTACCTTAATATCCTAAGTATGGACTATTGACAAGTGTTATGTGGCATCCCAAAGTGTGGATTATGTGTTATATAGTGGTGTTATATCCCAATGGTGGATTATATGGCATGTTGATTTTATGGTATTCCTGTAGATTATTTGGCAAGTTATTGCATTGTTATTCCAAGTATGGATATGTTTACTATGTGGTTGTATGGTTATCCCAATTGTGGATTTATTTGTTATCATTCATATTTATTGATGATACTATGCATAGTGTATTACTTAAATGTTGCATTATGGTATTGATTGGCATGAGTATACATTACCATGTTGTTATATTGTTATCCCGTTTTGTGGATTATCTCAAGTATCTATCATGTGCTTGAGCGTGTTTATGTTCGGGTGGGTATGATGGATTTCAATCAATTATTGATTTGTTCAATAAGTGATTGAAGGTTCGTCATACCGGTGACCCTTCCCCCTCTGTGGCCACGGAGTGGGGCTGTGCTAACGACCGTATTGACCCAAAAAGCTTTACAGCACTGTTGCGATCGTTGTAAGGAGGGACGATATTATTGTTGGATACTCTAATATAGGTATCCTTTCTTATATGGATCTGGGGTATGAGTCCTATAAGAGGTGAATGTCTTTGGAGGCAATTCACCAAAGAGTGGAGTTTTACTCCCACGTTGTACGACTTATTGTTCAGACGGGAAAAGGTAAAATGAGGTAACGTAATGTGTTTACCGCTTTCATAATGTGTTATGTGCTACCATGCTATGTGTTGCATCTTGTTGGGCATCTTGCTGCATTCATAATAGCTCATTGAGATTTATTCTCACCCCTCTCCCTTTCTTTGTTTTAGATTACGAGGCAGGTGGACCAGCCAAGTAAGGGCGGTGAGGAGTTTGGAAGTTATATTGTGGGAATTGTCAGGATATGATTAGGTTGGTATAGAAAGTGTACGTTGGTATAATTCATTTGTGGAATTGTATTTATAAATCTTTACTTTATGTTATAACCGAGGCCTTTTTGTAATTAAAACCGTTTCTTACTTTCTAAGTTAGTCAATTATTTCTCCGTTGTGAAAAGGTTTAGATTTATTTTAAATGGTTATAATAATTGTATTTAATTTTGAAAGTTAAAAAAAAGTTTTAAAGGTTTAGGATAATTGGGGTTAGTTTGAGGACGCTCCAGCTCGGGACACGTGTAGGTTCCGGGTCGGGGTCCTCACAGTTGATATCAGAGCTCGGTTAGAGTTCGCGGGTAGAGTCTAGCTGAGTGAGAGTGTGTGATAACTGACGTCGAGAGTTTAATGCAGGAATTTGTTCAAAGACAGAAAATGATATTGACCAACCAAGGAATCAAGGAAAGGTGAGTTTTGGAAAGATAGATTTCCCCACCATCATTTGAGGTATTTTACCTGTCTCAGGAGTTAGGATTCATACTTTCATAAATCTTCGTTCATTCGTTCTCATGTGGCATTACATTTCATCTTTTATTTGCATAATTGGCCTAAGAGTTGCCTTATGTGTTGGAGGTTCTACTCCGATGGGGTCGTACCTCGAATCATCCTTAATTATCTTGATAATTGTGATTAAGTGGGCATGTATTGCCGGTGGATTTGGTCGAGTACCTATCCGTGAATCATCGTTATGTTAACCTGAATTATTTGAGTAGTTGTTGGTTTGAGGAGGACTGTCGCAAGAAGCGAGTCTCCTTATCTACGTTTGATTTACCTCTGTGTGTAATTGAGTCGGGTAAATTATTAATTGATATTATGTCACAATCGCGTAATTGTCGAAAGTCTGGCCTAATTAAGAGTGATTTATGGTTGTGTACTTGCGTGAGTCATATTACATTGGTGTCTCGTGGGGAGACTAGAAATATGGGACTAGTATTGGAAAGTGATAGTCTAAGTGGGATTATATGGGTTATAAAATATCGCGAGTACGAGATCTTATAGAACCAATATATCTTTGCCTTATGTGCTATTTGTTGATTAAGTGGTGTTTTCTAGGTGAGTTTCAAAATGGGTTTTCATCAGGTATCATACCAGGATATTGAGATTTGGAATTGCTATAAGGTATTATTTTGGCATTCGGATTCCTAGATAAAGGACACTAATTGGGATGATGGACTTGATGATTCATCTTGGGAAAGTATTTGATAAAGAAGATAATGAGCTTAGTGAATCTCCATAAGGGTAAGTTGTTACTATAATTAGAAAAGATGATACTTGGTGGTTATTTATAAGGTTATAGAGATCTTAAATAGGTAACTGTGAAGAATAAGTATTCGTTAGCACTTGTTGACGATTTGTATGACTGATTTTAGAAACTAGTAGGATACTCAATGGTTAGTAGTTAAATTTTTCGGAGTGTTACAATTACAGTGAAAATTTGCTTAAAGGATATACTTAAGATAACATTTATATATATAGTATGACCGTTTTGATTTGTGGATTGTGTATTAGTGATGGAGCGGTAAATAGGGAAAATGCAAAGAAGTATAATAGATACAGTTATTGGTGACTTAAAGGATCAACTTCAGGAATTGGTAAAAAATGCATATGGTTTGTTTTGAGAGATGATTATCATTAGTTGAGGAAATAAAATGAGGATAAATCTTATTGGAAGACATGATACTTTAGGATGATTACACCGTATAGATTGACTTAGTTACGTGAATCATATGAGGGATTAGCGTGATGCTTGAAAGATATTGACGTTATACGGATTTCGAGTTGTTGATGGTTATTGAGAGTTAAGTTAGATTATACCGTAATGTTTAATCGAAATTTGGGAATGATTGATATATGTGAAGTTCTAATTATATTTTCTTATTCAGAAAATTATGGTATTTAATTGGGAACTAGATGTTGCAATACGTTGTTACTAAGTACAATACCAATATTAAAGGTAGGGAATAGATGACTCAAATTAAGTAAAAGTGTTGAATATACAACTTGAGGAATTATCGAATGGAGGATGATTTACCTATTTTATAAGCTTAATGATTGTTTAGTGTCATTTATCGGAAATAGTAATAGTATGGCAAGATTGTGTTTTCTTATAGAGAAATTAACTAAGTATAAATATTATAAGTGGTGGCTATAATATAAATAGAGGTCAAACAAGAATATTATGTTGGTATTGTTTAATTGTGTTTAACAATTGAAAGTGTGTGTTGAACTTCGGTGTGAGCATTTGTACCCTTCGGGGATAATTGATTTAATAAGGTCGGTGAACCGTTTTGTGTATATTAAAATCTGTGAGTAATTTAACTAACTACAACTGGTATGGGACGGTTGTAGATAATTAAATCACTCGAGTTATTTTTGGTAGCTTATCAATCTTTTGAAAATTTCTTAAGAGTGTGAGTGGTTTAGTTAATTAAAACTGGTATGGGACAGTTTTAAATAAATAAACCATTCGAGTCTCATTTGATCTCATTTTATCTATCCTTGGAATTTTGAAAGATGTTGTAAATTTTCGAAAGATTGGTTATTTTAAAGATATAGTTCGTGCAGAAGCAAGTAAGAAGGCAACCTAGTCCCCCTATAGTGATTGATTACATTACAGTTTTGATCCGAGAAATGATTTGATAAATTGTGGGGTTGTTATTGTGTCGGTCGCAATAGACTCGGTTTTTGTTTTGGAGTTGGAACGGCTCCGTTGTGGGCGGCCAACCATTTGATTTGAATATTGATCTGTCTCTGGACCTGAAAATAAGTGGAACATTGAATTGTGTTATATAGTCGACCAGTGTTCCGTTTATAGAAATCATGATCGTATTAGCATGTGCATATTTATTATTTCATGGGCAGTTATTTGATGTTTATATCATGAGATATTTATTGATAAGTCCTCATATATGTTAGGAGATAGTTTGGTTGTATAAACCCCATAGTACTAGAGGGATTGGATAGACATCATTTGGAAGATCCTTGTGGGAAGGTAGGAATGCTATTAAGTTTAACCTTGTAAAAGTTGAGGAATCATTACTTGTTATTGATGAGATGCTACGGGCATGAACAATGGATGTTAATAGTTAATAGTACGTATGGTTACCAAGGGTTGAGTGCGTATAATAGTAGTTGTCATTCTAACATTTAGATAAAACCGTATGAGGCATAGTTTGGGAAGAAAATATCGATCTCTAATTTGTTGGGGTGAAATTGGAGAGGCAAGACCTAAGATAAAGTGGCGCCAAAGTTTGATAACCCATTTGAAGTCTAGGAAAGGGTTGGTGATTTGACTTAGAGACTGGCTTGGAGCAGCTTATAGAGTATTTGGATTTTAAAGGTAACATAGTAGTGTATTTAGAGACATAAGTTGTAATACTTTTAGTTGTTTGTATTTTTATTGAGGTTGTGAAAATTCGGGTTAGTGATAATTGCATGGTATTCTTGGAACATTAGGGTGTAATACCGTATTGTTAATAGAATTGGAAATCTTGGAGAGAAATCACAACATTGAAGAAATTAATTGGGAAGTAGAGTTTGGGTTATACCTAAGTAACTGAGGCGGGTTGAACGTTTAGGTAAGTACCAGTCAAATTCGGGACGAATTTTCTTTAAGGGGGAGTGAGTGTAACGACCCTAACCCTAGGCACTAATTTTAATATTATATTGTGTGCTTTTAAAATTTCTGATAATATTATGTGTCCCTTTTTATATACTTGATTTATTATATTAGGATAAATGATAGGAAAATAAATTAATGTTTAAAAGAAAAAATAAAAATAGAAATTTGATAAAAGTATGAGGAGGTTATTTTGAGTAGAATAAATAATGAAAAATAAAGGGGGGTTTTATTTAATTGGGTATTTTGGTGAAAGCCTTGGGAGGTTAGATGGAGTGGGGGGACCATCTCCCTAAATCACTCCCCATCCCCTCATTAGTCAACATACCCCATAACCCCCATACTCCCCTTCACCCTTTTCATACTCCTTCCCCTTCCCCTCACTTTCATTTTCTTCTTCATTCTTCTTCTTTCACTTTTTCCATGGAGAAAGCTTAGTGAAAGCCCTCTCATTTCAAGATCCCTAGCAAGTCATTTCTCCACCATTTTCAAGTCTAAGAGCATTTTTGAGGATGGATCATCTAGAGGAACAAATCAAACCAAGAAGATCTTCCTTCCATTCTAAAATCCCAAAGTGAGTTATTATGACTTCCTTTCTTTAAATGTTCATAAACTATTGATGTTGTTATTATTGATGTAATGGTTATTTGAGGCCTTAGAAACCTTCTTGGAGTTGAGGAATTAGTTAATATTATGGAACATTGTTGTTGTTCATAAGAAATGATTAAAAGTGTAATAAAATTGGTTGAGTTGTATTAAGATGGTTAATCATGAAATATGGAAGTAAAAATGGGTTGGAAATCAAGTGGTAAATGATTTGGGTTTAGGTTATCTTGGGGTTTAAATGAATTAATATAATGTGTATGAAGTTTAGGAAGTCCTTCTAGGTTCACAAACAAAGGAAAACTAGTTTGGGACAATTTTGGTTTGGGTTGTTGAAGGATTTTATTCTGTTTTGAATTCTGGGCTCAGGGCACGAGTCGTGCCTTGGATGGGGACGAGTCGTGACCAAGATTTAAGGGAAGTCGTGCTGGTTGGGGGACGCTGGAATCTGAGGAAGGTTAAATGGGCACGAGTCGTGCCCTGGGGCACGAGTCGTGCCCTGGCCTGGTTACTTTGCATCAATTTCTAAGCTGTTTAAATCAAATCAAACTGGAACCGAAATGAAATCTCTTTAACCTAGATTAAAGTAGAATACTTTGGCTATACAATGACATTTTAAGGGATCAAAATGGAATTGTGGAAGTAGTTTAAATATTGTCCCGAAAATGGTTGATAGGTTTGATTTGTAACTTCATCAAAATAGTTCCAACTTGGGAAATAGATCTTGAACTTTTATTAAGGTTGTTCGAGGTGGTATAGTAATTATGTAAGAATGGTTTACGATTCATAGTGGCCTTACTTACTCCATATCTTTGGTGAGTAGTTTGCAATAGAGTAAAAGCTATAGGTTTCACTATTGAGCTAATTGGTAATGGGTATGTATCACTTTGTGGCATGGTTATTCCAAGTTGTGGAATTATTGATTATATGGTTACCTTAATATCCTAAGTATGGACTATTGACAAGTGTTATGTGGCATCCCAAAGTGTGGATTATGTGTTATATAGTGGTGTTATATCCCAATGGTGGATTATATGGCATGTTGATTTTATGGTATTCCGGTGTGGATTATTTGGCAAGTTATTGCATTGTTATTCCAAGTATGGATATGTTTACTATGTGGTTGTATGGTTATCCCAATTGTGGATTTATTTGTTATCATTCATATTTATTGATGATACTATGCATAGTGTATTACTTAAATGTTGCATTATGGTATTGATTGGCATGAGTATACATTACCATGTTGTTATATTGTTATCCCGTTTTGTGGATTATCTCAAGTATCTATCATGTGCTTGAGCGTGTTTATGTTCGGGTGGGTATGATGGATTTCAATCAATTATTGATTTGTTCAATAAGTGATTGAAGGTTCGTCATACCGGTGACCCTTCCCCACTCGTGGCCACGGAGCGGGGTGCTAACGACCGTATTGACCCAAAAAGCTTTACGCACTGTTGCGATCGTTGTAAGGAGGGACGATATTATTGTTGGATACTCTAATATAGGTATCCTTTCTTATATGGATCTCTGGGGTATGAGTCCTATAAGAGGTGAATGTCTTTGGAGGCAATTCACCAAAGAGTGGAGTTTTACTCCCACGTTGTACGACTTATTGTTCGGACGGGAAAAGGTAAAATGAGGTAACGTAATGTGTTTACCGCTTTCATAATGTGTTATGTGCTACCATGCTATGTGTTGCATCTTGTTGGGCATCTTCTTTGCATTCATAATAGCTCATTGAGATTTATTCTCACCCCTCTCCCTTCTTGTTTTTAGATTCTCGAGACAGGTGGACCGGCCAAGTAAGGGCGGTGAGGAGTTTGGAAGTTATATTGTGGGAATTGTCGGGATATGATTAGGTTGGTATAGAAAGTGTACGTTGGTATAATTCATTTGTGGAATTGTATTTATAAATCTTTACTTTATGTTATAACCGAGGCCTTTTTGTAATTAAAACCGTTTCTTACTTTCTAAGTTAGTCAATTATTTCTCCGTTGTGAAAAGGTTTAGATTTATTTTAAATGGTTATAATAATTGTATTTAATTTTGAAAGTTAAAAAAAAGTTTTAAAGGTTTAGGATAATTGGGGTTAGTTTGAGGACGCTCCAGCTCGGGACACGTGTAGGTTCCGGGTCGGGGTCCTCACAGTTGGTATCAGAGCTCGGTTAGAGTTCGCGGGTAGAGTCTAGGCCGAGTGAGAGTGTGTGATAACCGACGTCGAGAGTTTAATGCAGGAATTTGTTCAAAGACGAAAATGATATTGACCAACCAAGGAATCAAGGAAAGGTGAGTTTTGGAAAGATAGATTTCCCCACCATCATTTGAGGTATTTTACCTGTCTCAGGAGTTAGGATTCATACTTTCATAAATCTTCGTTCATTCGTTCTCATGTGGCATTACATTTCATCTTTTATTTGCATAATTGGCCTAAGAGTTGCCTTATGTGTTGGAGGTTCTACTCCGATGGGGTCGTACCTCGAATCATCCTTAATTATCTTGATAATTGTGATTAAGTGGGCATGTATTGCCGGTGGATTTGGTCGAGTACCTATCCGTGAATCATCGTTATGTTAACCTGAATTATTTGAGTAGTTGTTGGTTTGAGGAGGACTGTCGCAAGAAGCGAGTCTCCTTATCTACGTTTGATTTACCTCTGTGTGTAATTGAGTCGGGTAAATTATTAATTGATATTATGTCACAATCGCGTAATTGTCGAAAGTCTGGCCTAATTAAGAGTGATTTATGGTTGTGTACTTGCGTGAGTCATATTACATTGGTGTCTCGTGGGGAGACTAGAAATATGGGACTAGTATTGGAAAGTGATAGTCTAAGTGGGATTATATGGGTTATAAAATATCGCGAGTACGAGATCTTATAGAACCAATATATCTTTGCCTTATGTGCTATTTGTTGATTAAGTGGTATTTTCTAGGTGAGTTTCAAAATGGGTTTTCATCAGGTATCATACCAGGATATTGAGATTTGGAATTGCTATAAGGTATTATTTTGGCATTCGGATTCCTAGATAAAGGACACTAATTGGGATGATGGACTTGATGATTCATCTTGGGAAAGTATTTGATAAAGAAGATAATGAGCTTAGTGAATCTCCATAAGGGTAAGTTGTTACTATAATTAGAAAAGATGATACTTGGTGGTTATTTATAAGGTTATAGAGATCTTAAATAGGTAACTGTGAAGAATAAGTATTCGTTAGCACTTGTTGACGATTTGTATGATGATTTTAGAAACTAGTAGGATACTCGATGGTTAGTAGTTAAATTTTTCGGAGTGTTACAATTACAGTGAAAATTTGCTTAAAGGATATACTTAAGATAACATTTATATATATAGTATGACCGTTTTGATTTGTGGATTGTGTATTAGTGATGGAGCGGTAAATAGGGAAAATGCAAAGAAGTATAATAGATACAGTTATTGGTGACTTAAAGGATCAACTTCAGGAATTGGTAAAAAATGCATATGGTTTGTTTTGAGAGATGATTATCATTAGTTGAGGAAATAAAATGAGGATAAATCTTATTGGAAGACAGGATACTTTAGGATGATTACACCGTATAGATTGACTTAGTTACGTGAATCATATGAGGGATTAGCGTGATGCTTGAAAGATATTGACGTTATACGGATTTCGAGTTGTTGATGGTTATTGAGAGTTAAGTTAGATTATACCGTAATGTTTAATCGAAATTTGGGAATGATTGATATATGTGAAGTTCTAATTATATTTTCTTATTCAGAAAATTATGGTATTTAATTGGGAACTAGATGTTGCAATACGTTGTTACTAAGTACAATACCAATATTAAAGGTAGGGAATAGATGACTCAAATTAAGTAAAAGTGTTGAATATACAACTTGAGGAATTATCGAATGGAGGATGATTTACCTATTTTATAAGCTTAATGATTGTTTAGTGTCATTTATCGGAAATAGTAATAGTATGGCAAGATTGTGTTTTCTTATAGAGAAATTAACTAAGTATAAATATTATAAGTGGTGGCTATAATATAAATAGAGGTCAAACAAGAATATTATGTTGGTATTGTTTAATTGTGTTTAACAATTGAAAGTGTGTGTTGAACTTCGGTGTGAGCATTTGTACCCTTCGGGGATAATTGATTTAATAAGGTCGGTGAACCGTTTTTGTGTACATTAAAATCTGTGAGTAATTTAACTAACTACAACTGGTATGGGACGGTTGTAGATAATTAAATCACTCGAGTTATTTTTGGTAGCTTATCAATCTTTTGAAAATTTCTTAAGAGTGTGAGTGGTTTAGTTAATTAAAACTGGTATGGGACAGTTTTAAATAAATAAACCATTCGAGTCTCATTTGATCTCATTTTATCTATCCTTGGAATTTTGAAAGATGTTGTAAATTTTCGAAAGATTGGTTATTTTAAAGATATAGTTCGTGCAGAAGCAAGTAAGAAGGCAACCTAGTCCCCCTATAGTGATTGATTACATTACAGTTTTGATCCGAGAAATGATTTGATAAATTGTGGGGTTGTTATTGTGTCGGTCGCAATAGACTCGGTTTTTGTTTTGGAGTTGGAACGGCTCCGTTGTGGGCGACCAACCATTTGATTTGAATATTGATCTGTCTCTGGACCTGAAAATAAGTGGAACATTGAATTGTGTTATATAGTCGACCAGTGTTCCGTTTATAGAAATCATGATCGTATTAGCATGTGCATATTTATTATTTCATGGGCGGTTATTTGATGTTTATATCATGAGATATTTATTGATAAGTCCTCATATATGTTAGGAGATAGTTTGGTTGTATAAACCCCATAGTACTAGAGGGATTGGATAGACATCATTTGGAAGATCCTTGTGGGAAGGTAGGAATGCTATTAAGTTTAACCTTGTAAAAGTTGAGGAATCATTACTTGTTATTGATGAGATGCTACGGGCATGAACAATGGATGTTAATAGTTAATAGTACGTATGGTTACCAAGGGTTGAGTGCGTATAATAGTAGTTGTCATTCTAACATTTAGATAAAACCGTATGAGGCATAGTTTGGGAAGAAAATATCGATCTCTAATTTGTTGGGGTGAAATTGGAGAGGCAAGACCTAAGATAAAGTGGCGCCAAAGTTTGATAACCCATTTGAAGTCTAGGAAAGGGTTGGTGATTTGACTTAGAGACCTGGCTTGGAGCAAATTATAGAGTATTTGGATTTTAAAGGTAACATAGTAGTGTATTTAGAGACATAAGTTGTAATACTTTTAGTTGTTTGTATTTTTATTGAGGTTGTGAAAATTCGGGTTAGTGATAATTGCATGGTATTCTTGGAACATTAGGGTGTAATACCGTATTGTTAATAGAATTGGAAATCTTGGAGAGAAATCACAACATTGAAGAAATTAATTGGGAAGTAGAGTTTGGGTTATACCTAAGTAACTGAGGCGGGTTGAACGTTTAGGTAAGTACCAGTCAAATTCGGGACGAATTTTCTTTAAGGGGGAGTGAGTGTAACGACCCTAACCCTAGGCACTAATTTTAATATTATATTGTGTGCTTTTAAAATTTCTGATAATATTATGTGTCCCTTTTTATATACTTGATTTATTATATTAGGATAAATGATAGGAAAATAAATTAATGTTTAAAAGAAAAAATAAAAATAGAAATTTGATAAAAGTATGAGGAGGTTATTTTGAGTAGAATAAATAATGAAAAATAAAGGGGGTTTTATTTAATTGGGTATTTTGGTGAAAGCCTTGGGAGGTTAGATGGAGTGGGGGGACCATCTCCCTAAATCACTCCCCATCCCCTCATTAGTCAACATACCCCATAACCCCCATACTCCCTTCACCCTTTTCATACTCCTTCCCCTTCCCCTCACTTTCATTTTCTTCTTCATTCTTCTTCTTTCACTTTTTCCATGGAGAAAGCTTAGTGAAAGCCCTCTCATTTCAAGATCCCTAGCAAGTCATTTCTCCACCATTTTCAAGTCTAAGAGCATTTTTGAGGATGGATCATCTAGAGGAACAAATCAAACCAAGAAGATCTTCCTTCCATTCTAAAATCCCAAAGTGAGTTATTATGACTTCCTTTCTTTAAATGTTCATAAACTATTGATGTTGTTATTATTGATGTAATGGTTATTTGAGGCCTTAGAAACCTTCTTGGAGTTGAGGAATTAGTTAATATTATGGAACATTGTTGTTGTTCATAAGAAATGATTAAAAGTGTAATAAAATTGGTTGAGTTGTATTAAGATGGTTAATCATGAAATATGGAAGTAAAAATGGGTTGGAAATCAAGTGGTAAATGATTTGGGTTTAGGTTATCTTGGGGTTTAAATGAATTAATATAATGTGTATGAAGTTTAGGAAGTCCTTCTAGGTTCACAAACAAAGGAAAACTAGTTTGGGACAATTTTGGTTTGGGTTGTTGAAGGATTTTATTCGTTTTGAATTCTGGCTCGGCACGAGTCGTGCCTTGGATGGGGACGAGTCGTGACCAAGATTTAAGGGAAGTCGTGCTGGTTGGGGGACGCTGGAATCTGAGGAAGGTTAAATGGGCACGAGTCGTGCCCTGGGGCACGAGTCGTGCCCTGGCCTGGTTACTTTGCATCAATTTCTAAAAAATTGTTTAAATCAAATCAAACTGGAACCGAAATGAAATCTCTTTAACCTAGATTAAAGTAGAATACTTTGGCTATACAATGACATTTTAAGGGATCAAAATGGAATTGTGGAAGTAGTTTAAATATTGTCCCGAAAATGGTTGATAGGTTTGATTTGTAACTTCATCAAAATAGTTCCAACTTGGGAAATAGATCTTGAACTTTTATTAAGGTTGTTCGAGGTGGTATAGTAATTATGTAAGAATGGTTTACGATTCATAGTGGCCTTACTTACTCCATATCTTTGGTGAGTAGTTTGCAATAGAGTAAAAGCTATAGGTTTCACTATTGAGCTAATTGGTAATGGGTATGTATCACTTTGTGGCATGGTTATTCCAAGTTGTGGAATTATTGATTATATGGTTACCTTAATATCCTAAGTATGGACTATTGACAAGTGTTATGTGGCATCCCAAAGTGTGGATTATGTGTTATATAGTGGTGTTATATCCCAATGGTGGATTATATGGCATGTTGATTTTATGGTATTCGTGTGGATTATTTGGCAAGTTATTGCATTGTTATTCCAAGTATGGATATGTTTACTATGTGGTTGTATGGTTATCCCAATTGTGGATTTATTTGTTATCATTCATATTTATTGATGATACTATGCATAGTGTATTACTTAAATGTTGCATTATGGTATTGATTGGCATGAGTATACATTACCATGTTGTTATATTGTTATCCCGTTTTGTGGATTATCTCAAGTATCTATCATGTGCTTGAGCGTGTTTATGTTCGGGTGGGTATGATGGATTTCAATCAATTATTGATTTGTTCAATAAGTGATTGAAGGTTCGTCATACCGGTGACCCTTCCCCACTCTGTGGCCACGGAGTGGGGCTGTGCTAACGACTGTATTGACCCAAAAAGCTTTACAGACCTGTTGCGATCGTTGTAAGGAGGGACGATATTATTGTTGGATACTCTAATATAGGTATCCTTTCTTATATGGATCTCTGGGGTATGAGTCCTATAAGAGGTGAATGTGCTGGAGGCAATTCACCAAAGAGTGGAGTTTTACTCCCACGTTGTACGACTTATTGTTCAGACGGGAAAAGGTAAAATGAGGTAACGTAATGTGTTTACCGCTTTCATAATGTGTTATGTGCTACCATGCTATGTGTTGCATCTTGTTGGGCATCTTGCTGCATTCATAATAGCTCATTGAGATTTATTCTCACCCCTCTCCCTTTACTGTTTTTAGATTCTGAGACAGGTGGACCAGCCAAGTAAGGGCGGTGAGGAGTTTGGAAGTTATATTGTGGGAATTGTCAGGGTATGATTAGGTTGGTATAGAAAGTGTACGTTGGTATAATTCATTTGTGGAATTGTATTTATAAATCTTTACTTTATGTTATAACCGAGGCCTTTTTGTAATTAAAACCGTTTCTTACTTTCTAAGTTAGTCAATTATTTCTCCGTTGTGAAAAGGTTTAGATTTATTTTAAATGGTTATAATAATTGTATTTAATTTTGAAAGTTAAAAAAAAGTTTTAAAGGTTTAGGATAATTGGGGTTAGTTTGAGGACGCTCCAGCTCGGGACACGTGTAGGTTCCGGGTCGGGGTCCTCACACCTGTATTTCATAATCTAAACTTGTCCAGTTTAATCCTGTTTTGTTAAAATTTCCACTGGCATAAGAACATATTTTTTCTGTATTTTTAGGAGTATATTTATTTGTTTTACTGAGGAGAACAGCTCCCCATCCATCTTTACATCCGTCTGTCTCTATAACTATATAATCTGTTACTAGAGGTAATTCTAGTGGTTTAATATTTTTAACTCTTTCTTTTATTTCTTTTACTAGCTTAATATCTTCTTGATTAAAATGTCTTTGACCATTTTTTGTGGTTTTACTGTAAAGTGGTCCTACTAATTTTGACAAGTTGGGAATAAATTTTCTAGCGTAATTTACTAATCCTAGAAAAGCTTGTATCTGTTTTAGGTTTTCGAATTTTTCTGGGAACTCAATGATTTTTGTTGAAATATGAGGTTGTAATTCAATCTTTCCATTCCCTATTTCTAATCCTAAAAAGGATATTTTTCTTTTAAATAACTCCATTTTTTTTCTTTGACACTACAATTCCATGTGTTTTTATCTCATTAAAAACCTGTTTTAAGTGTTTTTCATGTTCTTCTAATGTTTCACTTGCTACAAGAATGTCATCTATGTATACCATGCAAAAGTCGTGTTTTAGAAAAATGTTATCCATAAACCTTTGAAATATTGAGGGGGCATTTTTAAGACCAAAACTTAAAACTTCCCATTCGAATTGTCCTTCCGAGCAAGTAAAGGCTGTCCAATTTTTAAAATTTTCTTCTAATTTTAACTGGTTATATCCTGATTTTAGGTCAAATTTTGAAAATATCTTTTTCTTTTGTATTAAATTAACCAAAAAATCTTTATTTGGTATGTTATAGCCATCATCTTCTGTATTATCATTTAATCTTTTATAATTGTATACTATCCTCGCCTTTCCTCTTTTTATTTCATTATGATTTCGAACTATAAAGGCCGCTGACCTATGTGGGCTTTCTGATTTTCTGATTAATTTTTGTTTTAACATTTCCGAAATTTGTTTTTGAAATTCTTGTTTATCCGAAGGACTGTATTCTATATTTGCTGTTCTAATTGTTACATCAGGATTTTTTAATTTAAATTTACAAGTGTATTTAACTTTTGAATTTGTTATATCTTCCCCTATTAATCCTATTTTTTTTCAAATGTAAAATTATAGGATGGTTTATACTTTTTGTTACATCTGTTCCTTTTTCTAATTCCTGTGTTATCATATTTATTAGTAGATTTAGGGTTTCATTTTCGACATGTAAATTTGTTTTTGGATGATCTTTTCTTAAAAATTCTAAATTACCAAGTCCACCACGCTTCTGTCCTAACTCTGATGTTTGATTATACCTTAAAGTTGGTAGACTATAAATGTGTTTGCTTATTGTAATGTAATTTTTTGTAATTGTTATGGCACCTTGTAATCCAATTATAAAATTTAATCCTAATATGAAATCTTTTGATTTTACATATTCAGGACTAATATTTACTTGAGGTATGTCGTATTTGAAGCTGTAATTTCCAGAGAAATCTAAAAACTGTATTTCTATTGGTTCAATGTAATGTGTAATTGTCATTAAACGATCTTCTATTGTTCTAGTTACTAATTTACAGTGTTCTAAAAGACCCCGCCTAAGGGTGCCTATGCCCCGCCTAGGCGCTAGACCCCTCTCCAACGCCTAGTTCTAAGCCCCGTCTAGGTATCGACTAATCCCGACTAATCCCGCCTAGTCCCCGCCTAGGCGCTAGGCCCGGCTCCGCCGCCTAGCATCCGCCTAGCGCTTTTTAGAACCTTGCTAATTTATATGTTAATTCCTTCATAAACTGTTTTGGAACCATTCCGTATGATATAACACTTTTTGTAGCTCCTGTATCTAAAAGAGCAATAATATCTAGATATTCTTTATTATCTAACCATAATCTACACTGTAAATTTATCATATTTGTTATATTTTTTGTTTGTATTAATGTTTGTTCTGTGGCCATTTTTGTAAGATCGATCTCATCTAGGGGATCTTCTATTATTTGCTTATTTTTATTTATTATTTTTTCTATGCCTAGAACTCTGTTTTCGATATTACTAATCTTTAATCTGTGTAATTCACTTGCTGTTTCTAATTTATCCATTTTTTCTGTAAGTAATTCTATACTTATCTTTTTTAATTTAGATGACTCTGCTTCTGTCATATTTTGATTAAATAATATCTTTAAACATAAGTAACATATTTCTTTAAAACATATGTTGCATTGTGATCTTTTTTCTATGCTAGGAAAGTAACCACAATTAAAACATTTTATATAATTATTTCCTCTTTTGCTTATCCAATCGTGTTCGCATTCCTTTTCTGTATTCATATAGGTATATGTTATTTTTGTGAGTTGACTGTTATCGTCACTACTATAGATACTATATACTCACTCATTATCTGACTCATTTGTGTCTAAGGGTTCTATGTTATATTCCCCTAACTGTTCTATTAAGTTGCTTCGATCTATGTTTTTGTTTTTGTTTGGACATCTATTTGCTAAATGTTTCTCATCTCCACAAATAAAACATTTGCAATTTCTTGTTTGGGGTCTTTTAACATATTTATTACCTTTATAAGGTTTATACTCTTTTCTATATGTTGTGCTTTTTCTAAGTTTCTTTTTAAATGTATTGTATTTTCCGTAAGCCTGTGGTGTATATATTGCTGTTTTACAAAAAGCATAGGCATTCTTTTTTAATTGTTCCTGTAGAGTTACTTCTTTACATTTATCCTCAAGTATAGTAAATGTGTATGTTATTCTTGGTCCAATGCCTAGATTTTTTTCTTTCACTAAACTCTTGTTTCCATGAATTATGGATAGTTTTACCTAAGTCTCCAGGTAATTTAACAAAGTATTTATCACATAGATCATCATTCATGGCCTGTCCTGTTTGTGATAATAATCTAGTAAAATCTAGGGTGAATTCATTTATGTATTTCATGTCTGCTATACTTAGTTGTTCTAAATTTCTAATGGCTGTATCTTGTATAAGAGTAGTGTTTTTTGCCGGATCTACTCCTAAAATCAGTGTTCTAATTTGGCTTGTGAAATTATATGGATTATCCCCTATGGCCTTTAATCTGTTTATTTCATCTGGATCTTGAGCTTTTTTACTTTGCCATATTCCCAAAGCTATTGGGCCTAATGTGGTTTCTAAATATGAAAACATATCCATACTGTCCCTTTTGTTTGTTTCCCACATTCTTACTACTGTTTGTTCCCATAGTAATATTTCATCACCCCATAACTGTGGCTTTTGTTTTTCTAATAATAACATATTACTACTGTATAGGTTTCCTAGAGGTAATCTGGCTCCTTGGCTAGTGTATTTTGATTCTCCTGTATATTGTCTTGACGGGAGAGTCCAATTTTCTCTTCCTATTACATCTTCTGTAGCTGTTCCTGGTTCTGTCCATTCCGGTTTAGCTCTTTTTCTTGCATTTTCCATGTGTTGATCCATAAATGCATTTTCTTGTTTGTAAAAGTCGGCTATCATTATTTTTCCCTGTTGGATGTCTTTTACCAAAGGTAAATTGTAAATTTCTTGTAATTTATTATAACTTTCTTCGTATGTTAATCCTAATTCTGTAATACAATCTATTATCATGTCGTCTACTTCTTCTTGAATATTTAGTTCAGTAAACTTTTTATTTATGATTTCATCAAATGTTTTGTTAGTTTCTTCTATTTTAAAACCTGTAGAGGGTTCTTCTTCTAGATAATCTATTATACTGAAATCATTTTCTTCCCTTTCAAATTCATTAAATCCGATAACTGGTTCATTATCTTCAGTTTCTGTATCATAAATAGGTTCTGTGTCATATTCTATATTCATAAAATTATATTCTGTTTCTGTTTCATTATCACTCTGTGTAGGGTCTTCTTTTCTAAAGTTTACGAACCTTAGGCTTTGCATTCCATTTGCATTTTCATATATATGACTTTGTTTTGGTATTAATACTTTACTGTCTGGTTCTTGTAGGTCATCCAAAGACCATTCTAGTCCTGCTAATTCCTCGGGATTTATTTTAAGTGGTTCTATCATCTGTATTGATTTTGAGGCAATTGTATTAACAATTTCGTCTATGTTTACTTTATATTTCATTCCTGACCTGTTGCTAGCTTTTCCTAATGTTCCTACACTTATTACTATGTTATTACCTACATAATTATCATATCCTTTTGTTTTTAAGGCAATTTTAAGGTTTTGTAGGTCTTTTATGTCTTTTAGTATTCCTGGTGTACAGTAAAATAGAGCTGTATTTTGACTCAGGTCTATTTCCATTCCTGAGATAATGGCTTTTTTCAAATCTGTTTTCCATGATTTATCTAATAATAAGGCTAACAATTTTGTTCCTAAATTTTTTCTTCCTAATCCTTTTATTCCAATTACCACTAATCCTACATGTGCAAAATGTTTTCCAGACTGTTTAATTTTTTGTATTGTTTCTGGTGAGAATAAATCTATTGTAACTGTTCCATCAACTACCCTAAGTCTTTCTTCTCTGCTACTTCGTATTAAGACTGTATTAATGTTTAACATTCCTGTTTGGTATAATGTTCTTGGATTTAAAATATCTAATTGATGCTGGTTATATAAATCTAGGTTTCTGTTTACATCTATTTCTTCTTCTAACTATACTATTTGTTGATTACTGTTAGATCCTGATCCTCTTCTTAGTATCATGTTTATAAAGTTATCTGTTGTAATAATGTCTTGTAAATTACTTGTTGAATTTCTTGACTCCTGTACTGTCCTACTTCTTCCTAAAAAACTTCTATTCTGTTGATCACTCATTTTCTTGGTACCCAATGTTTATAAGGTATCAGTTTTCTTTTAATTTTTACTTCTTCTCCTAAACTTAATTTATTTATTCCACTAATTATTTTATCCAAGTCGTTATCTAGAGTATTTGTACTTGGTTGAGGCGTATCACTTTTGCTTAATAATATGTTTAATTTTTCAATTATCTGTAAAAGTAGACTTATAATAAAATTAAAGATAATAGGGTAATTTTTATCGGCTTTACCGATTCCTGTGTAGGTTGTGAACCCTGTAACTTCTTCTGTATTACTCTCTGATTTGTATTTTTTAGCGTCACTTAGAGCCTGTATGTATTCTCTTGATTTTTCCAGTTTTAGCCTTCTACTATCTTTTTAACTGTTTCAACTACTTGTTCAAGATTTTCAACCTGTCTTTCTATTTTCTGCAAAAGTTCTTTAGCTTCTACTGTTTCTTTTGGCTTTCGACTTTCCAATAAATAAATTAACTGTTGAAATTCTCTTTTACTGGGTAAATTGTTCCGGATGTCCCTTAAGTCTGTAAAAATGTGATTATTTAAGTGTTTAATGTAATCTAGATTTTCAACTACTTTTTTCAAAGTTTTTTGATTCTCAAGAGTTAAATTAAAGAGTTCGATTAGATTGAGCGATGATCCGTCAAGACAATATACAGGAGAATCAAAATACACTAGCCAAGGAGCCAGATTACCTCTAGGAAACCTATACAGTAGTAATATGTTATTATTAGAAAAACAAAAGCCACAGTTATGGGGTGATGAAATATTACTATATATATATATATATATATATATATATATATATATATATATATATATATATATATATATATATATATATGTGTGTGTGTGTGTGTGTGTGTGTGTGTGTGTGTGTGTGTGTGTGTGTGCAGATTCTAAACAACACTTGCTTAAATTAAAGGGAAAGAATTTTTTTTAATTTTTTTTTTCATATTTCATATGTAATTTGTAAGTTTGAAGTTTAGTTAATATATCTTAAGTGAATTGAAATTTCGAGGAACATTGTTTTTCACTTTTATTTATGATATCTTTGTCTGCAAAATAAAATTAATGGATGAAGATCTAGTGGGGTTTGATTGTGCTTGAAATTGGATGTAGGAATATTGGAGGGACAAACATAAACAACTATCTTTAGCATGTCATATACCTATGTATATGGTTGTCAATTATTTTATAATTGTTATACTAAATCTCTTTTATTTTTTTAAAATCCTTCATATATATATATGAATTAATTTTTTTGTTCAAAATATGTCCTTACATCTCGACCCAAAAATATTCAATATGATATTACTAATAATTAGCAATCAAAGTAATATTATATCTAAAAAATAAATTATACAAACTAAACCAAAATATAATAAACATATTATGTAGGCAAGCATGGTAAAGATCAATTTTGATCATGTAATAAAACAATCGATTCGTGGTTACCTCAAAACCTATGAAAAATATGTTGTACATTATAATGGTCATTGTATGATGTGCGTGATAATCATTTTCATATATAAGAACTTTAAATCATTTATTGTCGATGACTTTGAAGATTGTCACATACCTTATCAGATAGCCAAGAGAAACTGCTTCCGTAGGAAATTTTGTGAATATAGGGTCTGTAATGTCAATATTTTGTCAAATCAATTTTTGTGCAGAATTCGTTAAATCCTCTGTTAAGTCTTAGTGATTTGCACGTGATGAACAAATTAGTTTGTTAGAAATTGTTATTTTAATGCACCGCCGACTAATTTTCTTTTTGGTCCGTCCCACTTCACTCGAGTCTGTCCAAATAACAAAGTTTTACTATTCCTTTCACTCATTTTCTTTTCTACTATACTTTGAATACTCGCAACATCTTCTCCCGCTAATTCTTAGAGCTGTCAATTTGGGACCGTCACGTCGGGATATCCCGTCCCGCCTTACAGATGGAACGAGATGAGATAATATATTCTAATCCTACATAAAAGCGGGCCTATTTGGGACATCCTTTTGGGACGCGAGACAATGCGGGATGGGACAGGATGTTCTGCATTTTTTTAATTTTAATTTTAACTTTAATTTTTTAACCCCAAAAGCATTTTAACACTTAGTTCTTAGTTTTTTTTTTTTTAACTATTCATTTTCTTTTGGTGTTGATTAAGTTATTTTATGAATTTAAAAACTTTTTTTCTTGTTGGATCGTAAGAATTAATACTATATTGGTAATTAAATGTTTTGGCATCATCTCAATTGGATTTTAGTTTTATAGGGCCCGTTTGATTTAGCTTATTGATATGTGCTGCTGACTTATTACTTATGACTGCTAACTTATGACTGATGACTTATGACTGATGAGCTGATGAATGATGTTTGATTTAGTTTTTTTGAAGGGATGATGAGCTGTCATAAGTAAGTATGACTGTTTGATTAATAAGCTGAAAAAGTGTTGAATGAAATTATAAAGACTATAATAATAATAATAATAATAATAATAATAATAATAATAATAATAATAATAATAATAATAATAATAATAATAATAATAATAATAATAATAATAATAATAATAATAATAATAATAATAATAATAATAAAAAATAATAATTTAATTTAATTATTTTAATTATTTTTATTTATTTAATTTTATATTATTTTTATTTTTATTTATTATTCATTATTTATTATTATTATTATTTATTATTATTTTATTATTTTATTTATTATTATTATTATTAATAATTTTTTATTATCAATATTTTTATTTTTATTATCTTTTTATTATTATTTTTTTATTTCATTTTATTATTATTATTATTATTATTATTATTATTTTATTATTTTATTATTATTTTATTATTATTTATTTTTTTCATTTATTTATTTATTTATTTTTTATTTTTTATTTTTATTATTATTTTTTATTTTTTTATTATTTTATTATTATTATTTTTTATTATTATTATTTTATTATTATCATTATTATATTATTATTATTATTATTATTATTATTATTATTATTATTATTATTATTATTATTATTATTATTACTGTAAATATTTTACTGTTCACAAGTGCTTGTTTGATTCAGCACTTTTCCTACTGCTTATGAATTATAAGGGATTTGTGCTTTAATTGACTTGTACATGACTTATGACTTATTTTACAAAAACTGAAATCAAACGATACTAAAATGACTTACGGAAAGTAATAAGTCATAAGCAGTAGGAAATAAGTGACATCAAACAGGCCCATAATATTAGCGTCTTCTCGTTCCGCAATAGCCCGTAGTGGCCCGCGTCCCGAGGTGCGTCGAGACGGAACAAAGAATTTTAGGCCCATGAGAAATTCGGGACGTCTCGTCCCGTCCCGCAAAGTTGCCGGATTTCATAGGCCCGTCTCGTCTCGTTATACCAAATTGACAACTCTAGCAATTCTCTCTCTTACTTTTCCTTAAATCTTGTTCAATATGCTTATAATGTACATATTTTATCTAACGGGGATCAAAATTGTTCGAGAAACAAAAAAAGTAAATGATATTGTGCAATATGTCTAAATAAAAAAATATCTGCATATTTAAATTACTTTCTATCAAGATACTTTCTGAATAGAAAAATCATTTCTTTTACGAAAAAAATTACGCTTACACATAATTTAATATTATAACTTATAACTAAAGATACATATAAATTTTAATTTAAAAAAAGTAAATCACGTTAGAATACAATGGTTAAGCAAATAAATTAATTTGTTTGTTCAAAATATGTCCTCACATCAAAATATTCAATATAATATTACTAATTAACAATAAAAATAATATTATATCTAAATAATAAACTATACAAACCAAACTAAAATATAATGGCATATTATGTAGGTGCGCTTGATAAAGATCAATTTTGATCGTGTATTAAAAATTTAGATTCATGATTACCTCAAAACCTGTGAAAAAATATGTTGTACATCATATTGGTCGTTGTTGTATGGTATGCGTGGTAATCATTTTAAAATAAGAATTTTAAGTTCTTTCTTGCCGGTGACTTTGAAGATTGTCACATACCATATCAGATAGCCAAGAGAAACTACTTTCGTTGGAAATTTTGTCGATATAGGTCTATAATGTAAATATTTTGTCAAATCAGAGTTTTGTGTAGAATTCGTTAAATCCTCGGTAAAGTCTTAGTAATTTTCACGTGATGGTCAAATTGGTTTTTTAGAAATTGTTATTGCTATGCCTCGTCGACTAATTTTTTTTTGTCCGTCCCACTTCACTTGAGAATGTCATAAATAACAAATTTTTTACTATTCCTATCACGTATTCTCTCTCTTATTTTACTTTGCATACTCACAACATATACTTCCAGTAGCTCTCTCTCTCTTACTTTTCTTGAAATCTTGTGCCCGAATTTTTATCTTAAATAAAGTGGGATGGAGGAAAATATAATTCATATTTGAATTCATGTGAATTTTCTTATCTAATTTAAATAATGTTTTTTTAAATATTATTATCTTATTAATTTAGCAAACCTACTAATTTTTACATAAGCCCTGTCGAGACCGAAAAAAGTTGCTCTCATTGTTCTAATAAAATATAGTCAAAGTGTTATTTGTGATCAACTCAACTAAACTTTCACCAATACTTTTAAAATTTTAATTATCTTTATTAAATTTTTAAAAGAATATCTTGATGCATCATGAAAAATACTATCATTAGCAATTTTTTAAAATTTCATGAGGAAATTTTTAGTCAATATTAATTAAGTTGATCACTAAATTTAAAGTTGGACTATTTTTAGCTTATGTACCGGGTATATGCATCCATCCAATTTTTTTTTTTAAATAGTGAAATTATTGTTGTTATTTTGATTGAATCTGAAAATTTTATATCGTATCCCTATACATGACTTAAAACAGGAAAATTTTATTTAGTGCCCCATTTTAACTCATCAAGCTTGTTTCTGTAGGGGAAATATAGGGTCTTGATCTTGATACTGAGGCCGGATATGTGATTGAATCGTGTATAATCCACTTTCCGAATAAAGTATTTCGACCCTTAATGCCTGGGTTACACAAAATCTTTATTGGGATAAGACAATCACTCAATTTGTTTTCTAGGCAAAGAGAACAAATCAAAACTTGAGAATTGTGTTGCTTTTGTTATTGTTGTATCACTTGTGTTTTTCATGTATGTACAACTGAGATCAATCCCTGTATATATACAGATGGAGAGGTATTAGTTAAAGGGTACAATCAAAAGACATGACTTTATCCAAGCGATGTGTTTTTTCATTTTGAACTGGCACTGCTTCAGAACCGCCGCCGAGTCAAGGGACTCGCTCGGCCGAGCACACATGTCTAGTGAAATTCTGCCAAGCTGCACGGCCGTGTCATTTAAACTGCACGGCCAGTGTTGTTCATACCGCCGGCCGAGCAAGGCACATGCCTCGGCCGAGCATGACACTCCGTAAACTTGGCCCCGCTAAGCTCGCCGGCCGAGTCAAGGACTCGCTCGCCCGAGCACATCAAAGAAAATATGCTACCCTTTAACTTTTACTTCTTTATCGAGGTTGACTTCGTTTTAGCTCAAACGAGTGTGTACTCCACACTTTCCCTTACTCGTATCCGAGTCTAATACGAATCACATTGATCTCTAGTAAATCATCATTACAATAAAGCAAGTTGATGAAACTAAAATCACCAACAAATCCCCTCCATTTTAGTGTAATCCTTTCGATTTACTAAACTTTATAAATAATCGAAACAAACGAATGCATAAATGAAAATGTCTTGCGATTGAATTTTCATCTTAGTATAATACACATTTCAAATACTCGAGAATCGGTGTCGTAACGATTGAACCCGTCAACTCATATGAATACCTCGAAGATACTATACACATAAGTTCAAGATAATTCTCTTTATTTAATCTTGACACTATTACAAGCCATGTGTCCATATCCAATAGTGAACATATAGGAAGCCAAGTCCTAGCTTCTTGAAGCGGCAAAACTTCATGTCCACATAGGTAGTTCCTTTTAATCTTGCACCTGCATTTGCAATTTTTCAAAGGAACTATTAAGAAGATATTCTTCAACCTAACCTTTACTTGCGTGTCCGAACACATACCTTGGGAAAGATAATAACATGTGTTCCAATCTCCAACCGCGAGCTTTCCACATTGAATTCAAGCTTCTAACGTTGTATTAGAAGGGAATTGGGTATCTCACAATTAGAGGATTAAATGGACTTTAATCCCATTCCCATTGCGTACTTATTTACCAAGTCTCCGGCTAACCCCTTCGTCAAGTGGTCGCCCAAATTTTGTTGCGACCGAACAAACTCAACCGATATCACACCATTCATGATTAACTCCCGAATCATACTATGTCTCGACACCCAAGTGTCTAGACTTGCCATTATAAATCTGACTATAGGCCCTAGCCAAGGTGGCAAAGACTATCACAATGGATAGACATTGGTGATATCGGTTTGGCCATAATGGAATCTCATATATCAAGTTTCGAAGCCACTCCGCTTCTTTTCCAAGCAGCTACCCAATGCTACAAACTCGCATTCCATTGTAGAATGTGTAATACATGTCCGCTTTTGGAAGCCCAAGAAATGGCACCTCCTCCAAGCAAGAACACCCAACCACTAGTAGAAGATGAATCTTCTTGGTTGATCCAACTAGCATCGGTATAACCTTCTAATATAGAAGGATGTCCACTATAACACAAACCATAGTCCATAGTACCTTTTAAGTACTTGAACACCCTTGTTATAGCATGCCAATGTCGTCTACTAGGATTACTAGTGAACCCGCTCAATCTTCCAACCGCATAAGCAATATCAGTTCGAGTGCCCGTCATAGCATACATCAAACCGCCAATGGCTTTTGAGTATTCGAGCCGTGACACAGTTTACCAAGATTTGATACAAGTTTCTCAGTAGGATCCATGGGAGTACTAACTTTAGAACAATTATCACAATTAAACCTCTTGAGAATTTTCTCAATATAATGAGATTGTGATATTGCAATTCCCTTGTTCATCCGTTTAATCTTTATACCAAGAATTACATCGGCTTCTCCCATGTCCTTCATCGAAAACTTTGATGACAAAAACTTCTTAGTTTTATCAACTACATTTTGGTCAGTGCCAAAAATCAACATGTCATCTACATATAGACAGATGATTACACCTTTACCGGATTCAACAAATCTGCTATATACACATTTGTCGGACTGATTTAATACAAAACCATTTGACAAAACAACCTCATCAAATTTTTGATGCCACTGCTTAGGTGCTTGCTTCAGCCCATACAATGACTTAATTAACTTACATACCTTATGCTCATTACCTGGCATAACAAATCCTTCAGGTTGCTTCATATACACTTCTTCTTCCAAATCACCATTTAAGAATGCTGTTTTGACATCCATTTGATGGATCAATAGATTCTGAATAGCTGCCAAAGAAATCAGAAATCTAATAGTAGTGATACGAGCAACCGGTGTATAGGTATCGAAGTAATCGATCCCTTCCTTTTGTCTAAAGCCTTGGATTACCAATCGATCTTTAAACTTGTCGATAGTTCCATCGACTTTCATCTTATTTTTGAAGATCCATTTGCACCCCAAAGGTTTACAGCCTGGTGATAAATCAGACAAGACCCATGTATTATTTTCCACAATAGAACCAATCTCATCATCGATGGCTTCTTTCCAAAAACCAGCGTCTCGAGATTTTATTGCTTCATCATAGGTTCTTGGATCCTCCTCTATACTATAACAGTAAGAGTATTGAGATTCAATTTGATCTCTTGATCCCATAACTAAATATAGTTGAAAATCAGAACCATATGATTTAGCTTTCCTTACTCTTGTACTCTTACGAGGTTCGGGTGTCTCACTTGGTACATCAATTGAATGATCATCCATTTGAGATTCAGCCGACATTGGTATAATATCCTTGGGTCTAGGTATCGAAGAGAAACGATTCTCATCAAAGATTGCATCTCTTGATTCTATAATTGTGTTTATAGAAATGAATTCATTAGGTTCTATAACATAAAACCTATATGCCTTGGAATGCTCAGCATATCCAACAAAGATGCAATCAATACCTTTTTCTCCCAACTTTTTCCTTTTAGGGTCCGGAAGTCTAACCACGGCCCTACATCCCCAAACTCGCAAAAATGTCAAGTTTGGTCGTTTCTTATACCAAAGCTCATATGGGGTAATCTTGTTCCTTTTATTAGGAACTCTATTCAATAGATGACAAGCCGTTAACATGGCTTCACCCCAAAACCCGTCACTCAAGCCCGAGTAAGACAACATGGCATTAACCATTTCTTCAAGAGTTCTATTCTTCCTTTCAGCCACACCATTTTGTTGTGGTACATAAGGAGCCGTAGTCTCATGAATTATCCCTACGGATTGGAAATATTTAGGATCATAATATTCACCACCTCTATCCGTACGTAAGGTTTTAATCAAGCCATTTAGTTGAAGTTCAACTTCGGTTTTATAAATTTTAAATTTATCTAGGGCTTCATCTTTTGCATGCAGCAAATAAATATAGCAAAACCTAGAAGCATCATCTATAAAAGTGACAATATACTTTTTATTGCCTAAAGATAGAGTTGCATGAAAATCACATAAATCACTATGTATTAATTCAAGTTTTACAGAATTCCTTGTAACACTTTTAAAAGGTTTCCTAGTGATTTTTGTTAACATGCAAGTATTACACCTTTCCGTATTATTATCAATAACAGGAATCAAACCATCTTTGGACATTTCAAGCATTCTTTTATAGTGCACATGTCCTAACCGAGCATGCCATAATGAGGAATTAACAACAATAGAGGAAGTCATATAAATGTAACTAGAGTTAACAGAATTTTATTTAAATTCAACATGAACATTCCATTGTTATAATAACCAAATCCTACAAATGCACTTACTTCGATAAGATATACTTATCGGATTCATACACTTGTTTATATCCACATTTGTTCAAGACAGGACTGTAAATTAAATTCTTACGAAGTTTAGGTACATATAAAACATTAAACAAAGAAACAGTTTTTCCCGAACTGAATTCCAACACCACGCTTCCTCTTCCTTGAATAGGAGCGGAATGGTCATCACCCATGTAAAGGACAGATCCGTCTTCCATTGGTTCGTATGACTTAAACCAACAACGATCCTTACAAACATGAGTTGTGGCACCGGAATCAATCCACCACGCAATAGCATCATCCTGCACATAAAATGCCTCAGAAATTAGTGAAACAGAATTTTTAATAAATTTGTTCCAACTATGTATTAAATTATGACCTTGGTTTTGAGAATGGTCTTTAGACCCCTTTCCCGAACCACTTGTGCTTGCGCCTTTCTTGTCGTTTCCAACACGACAATCCTTCTTAAAGTGACCAGATTTGCCACACTTCCAACATGCCAATTTAGGCTTCTTGTTGGAACCAGAACCATTGTCATTGAAACTACGTTTCTTTCCTTTGTTTTTATTGTTTCCACTCTCATCAATCATATTGACCGAGGGTCCAGCAACTTCCTTTCCTTTGCCTTTGTCATCCTCTTGCGCCCTAAGAGATTCCTCTATGCGCAAGTGACTACCAAGTTGAACCAAAGATAGATCGTCTTTATCATGTTTCAAAGTGTGTTTGAAATCCATCCAGGAGGGAGGCAACTTATCAATCACACTTGAAACCGATATTGACTCATCCATCTTCAACCCGTGTTGTGTATATTGTCCAAGGATTCTAAGGAGTTCATTGAACTGTTCCATGACAGGTCTTGAATCGACCATCTTGTAATTATTAAAATTACTCACAAGGAACTTCTTACTAGAAGCATCCTCTGCCATGTACTTGGATTCAAGAGAATCCCATAACTCTTTTGCAGATTCCTCATTTTGATAGATGTCAAAGAGAGAATCAGACATACCGTTTAATATGTGTCCTCTGCAGATGTAGTCGTCGTTTTCCCACTTTGATCTACGTCTGATTGCCTCCAAGTTGTCATCTTCAAGCAATTCCGGAATAGGGGTAGAAAGAACATACACCACCTTTAATGTTGTTAAAAGGAAGTGCATCTTCTTCTGCCAACGCCGGAAATCTTGTCCTTTAAATTTGTCTAGCTTTCTAAACTTGTTCGTCATCTCCTTCAAAGTACTTCCACCAGCCATGAGTATCACCAAATACTTTATTCGTTTGTAGGGGAAATATAGGGTCTTGATCTTGATACTGAGGCCGGATATGTGATTGAATCGTGTATAATCCACTTTCCGAATAAAGTATTTCGACCCTTAATGCCTGGGTTACACAAAATCTTTATTGGGATAAGACAATCACTCAATTTGTTTTCTAGGCAAAGAGAACAAATCAAAACTTGAGAATTGTGTTGCTTTTGTTATTGTTGTATCACTTGTGTTTTTCATGTATGTACAACTGAGATCAATCCCTGTATATATACAGATGGAGAGGTATTAGTTAAAGGGTACAATCAAAAGACATGACTTTAGCCAAGCGATGTGTCTTTTCATTTTGAACTGGCACCTGTTCAGAACCGCCGCCGAGTCAAGGGACTCGCTCGGCCGAGCACACATGTCTAGTGAAATTCTGCCAAGCTGCACGGCCGTGTCATTTAAACTGCACGGCCGTGTTGTTCATACTGCTCGGCCGAGCAAGGCACATGCCTCGGCCGAGCATGACACTCCAGAAACTTGGCCAATCTGCTAAGCTCTGCTTGGCCGAGTCAAGGACTCTGCTCGGCCGAGCACATCAGCAAAATATGCTACCCTTTAACTTTTACTTCTTTATCGAGGTTGACTTCGTTTTAGCTCAAACGAGTGTGTAATCCACACTTTCCCTTACTCGTATCCGAGTCTAATACGAATCACATTGATCTCTAGTAAATCATCATTACAATAAAACAAGTTGATGACACTAAAATCACCAACAGTTTCGTGAGCAATTTCACGTCATAATTACATTTAAGGATACATATCTAAAAAGTGTATAAATTTAAACTATAACCTTAGAAGAGTTGATCACATTATAATAATTGACTTGATAAACACAACCATGAAGCGTATGAATTGAAAGAGTTAGTTTGTTCGAATTATATATATATATATATATATATATATATATATATATATATATATATATATATATATATATATATTATTATTATTATTATTATTATTAAAACAACCAAAATGCTCAAATTTACATCTTATCTACATTGATTTTTTCTATGTAGTTATTTTTAAATGTTCTTTATTTATTTTTCCCAAAATGAATGACCTTTTGAAACTTTATATTCAAATAACTTTGTCCCTATTTTTTTCTTAGTTTATTATATTTTTGCAAAACTAAATTTTTGAAAATAAATAGTAAGAATGGTTATGATTTTTTTTTCTATTGAAAATCAATATTTTCAAAATGATTTTTAATTTCAAATGAACATTCATTTTGAAAATGAAGAAGTAAAATATATTATGATTCAAAATATATTCCAAATGAGCATTCATTTTGGAATGAGAGTGGTTCAAAATATCCAATCATATGGGACGAGGTGCGAAAAAAATATTGTGGTTCGAAATATCCAAACCAAAGATACAATATGTACACCTCGCATACAATTTTACATATTGAAACTAAACACAATCATCACTATAAAAACATTCACATTTCAAAATTTAAACCGTAAGTGTATCTCATTTAAATATCCGATATTTTATTTAAATGTTATTTGAATTAGATTAGTTATATTTTGAGCCAACTTATTCCCTTAACCCCTCTTAACTCTTAAGTAAGATCTCCAGTTTAAAATTTCATTAAATTTAAACCGTAAGTGTGTCTCATTGGAACTCGACGTGGCTTTAGAATAGAATAATGGTGACAGTTTATGTTCTATGCGTATACTCATTAAATTTTTATCATGCTTTGAAATATTGTACATTGTAATAGTGACATATACAATGATTTTTTTTAAAAAGAATAATACCCATTGGGATAATATCTCTAACATTTAAAATCCCTAGAATAGAAGCGAAGCCTATTGGTCGATAATACCCGTTGTTGGAGGCATCTAGGGTATACTCACTTGTTAGAATAGAATAGGGGTGGGTGGTCACTAAGTCATACCAACATCTCCCACATACTCGATGCGTACATGATGCATGATCTCAGTTTGAAATAAATCAAAACCATGTGAATCAACATTTTATCCCTATCATAGGGTATTTATTGGAGTTTGATAACATGTCACATAAATTCAACTAAAAATCCAATTAATAGATTCAAATAATACAAGTCCTAATCAAATCCAACAAAAAAGCAAAAAATTGATCCTTACAAAAACCTTCGAGGAAATTTGAATATGAAAACAACATGAAAGCGTGAGCTTTTTTAGGAAACAATGTGTTTCCTTATTCGAATCAATATCGCATATTTGGTGATTTGATTTTGGGACTTTCATGGAAAGATTTATATTGTCCTATTGTGAAAAGGATTTTAGTTTAGGAAATAAGTTGTTTCCTATTTCGAATCAAAGAGAAATTTTTGGTAAGTTGATTTTATGCTTTCATGGAAAGATTCATAAGTATCCTTCTTTGAAAAGGACTTTGTTAATATGTAAATATCTTTTATTTATGTACATAGTTTTATATTAGGACTAACCTACTAACAATCTATTCCTTTGTGAGTGTGCTTTATGTTTCCTTGTAGGAATTGGATTCTCACATATGGAAGAGTTTGGATTCGTGAAGATCTTCTCAAAGGTGCCTATAAATACAAGGGATCAGCACAAAGAGAAGACAGAGCTTTAGAGATTTATTTGAGAGAAAAATACTTCAGTTCTTCACGTTTTCATATTATCAATTTAGGTTGTGAGTGAAGGTTGTACCTCACATCCGTAACTCACATCTAGTTTTTCATAGAGTTCTTTGTTTTACTTCTGACTAGAATAGGTCCTACTTGGGAAAGGGGAGTTGTTCTTGTCGTAGAAGGTGATTAGAACTCGTTTAGTATTTTCATATTTTAGTTTTTCACTTATTTGTTTTTGTAAGCAACAAAAGTTTTTATAGTGAAAAGTTTTTGGGCGTAAGCCTAGTTTGCTGATCACACAGATCAGTAAGCGTAAATAATTCTTGAGTAAGTTTCCTAGCTACACGAAACTTTCACAACAATCCTATATAAGTAAGTACTTGAGAAAAGGAAAGGCACGCAAATTGTAAATTGAAACATGAGAGAGAAATAAATATCAACATTGTCATTTCATTTTCTTTCCTTTCATATCAAAAGTTCCTTCCGTATTTCATCCATCTGTCCGAAAATAAATGTTGCATTTGATCAACTAAGTTGAATTTTTACCAACATTTAATGATAAGTAATTTATCTTTATGAAATTTAAAAATAGCTATGAATAATATTTATACCGATGTATCAATAATCATTTTCAAAATGGTATTAGGATAGTCAAATTTCCATAATTAATTTTTTTTTGTCAAAGTTCAATTTAGTTGATCAAATGAAATATTATCATGAACTGGAGGGAGTATAATGCAAGCGGGTATTGCTAACATTAATAATATATACTATGATGCATATTTTCTTATCACTATATTCGATAATTCCATTTCAATAGAACATAACTTGAACAAAATTAAATTGGAGGAAAAAGTATGAACTTGAAATTACCTCAGACATTTTGAATTAATTGACGTGTTAGCAAAACGAAGTAAAACAAAAAAGGAAGTAGAGGTGGCTAAGAGGAAAAAAAACATGATGAATGAAAAATAAATAAAAGATCGTAAACTAACGTGAATAAATAAAGATAAGATGAGGTAGGTAGGAGCCAATGTAGTTTACTTTGGTTAATTGAGAAAAATAACTCAAGATACTCAATGGTAAACTCAAATGAAGATTAAAAAATAAATAAGATAAAAAAATAAATTAGAATATATTTGGATTTGTTATTGAGATTTGAATTATTAAACATCTTAGGTAACACGTATTTAGGGTTAGTTATAGAGATTTGAAATTTTAAACATTTTAGATAACTCATTTGATAAATATTTAAAATTGATTTTAATTTATAATCAAACAAAATCCAACTAAGGCTTAGACGGCCACATGAAATTACACATCATAATTTCATGTGACTCGATGAGAAAATGGAATAGGACTTTCCTATATAATACTCCCTCTGTTTCGGAGAAATGCACACAAAATGGAATGACACAAGAATTAAGGTAAAAGGTGAAAAAGGTGATGTGTTGTGAGTGTAAATAGTTGAATATGAGAGAGAAAGTGGAGTGAGTGAGTAAAGTAAAAGGTGAAAAAGGTGATTGTGTTGCGAGTGTGGATGGTTGGGTAGGAAAGAGAAAGTAGAGTAAGTGGGTAATTGTTGTGAGTAGAGACAAGTGAATCCTATTTCTATTTTGGAACTTTGCAGATTATTGTGGGACGTCAAAAAATATTTTTTTTACATATTATTGTGGGACGGAGAGAGTATATAATACTCTCTCCGTCCCACTATACTTGACACTTCTTTTCATTTTGGGCCGTCCCACTATACTTGACACCTTCCAAAAATAACCAAGTTTTTATATTTTTATATTCACTCTACCCCACCACTCATTCTCTCTCTTCATTTTCTACCACACATTTATTCAACCAACACTACTATTTACCCCACACATTCTCTCTCTTCATTTTCCACCACACATTTTTTTTATTTTATTCTTTTTCCTTGGTTTTTGAACCCACCCCTTGGGTGTCAAGTATAGTGGGACGGAGGGAGTATGTATGACTGAATCCATCCGCCTCTCTCCAATTTTTGTTTCTCTCTCTTCCCGTTCTGGGTCTCTCGACTCTCTCTCGTCGCTCCTCCCTCGATCGGCGACGCTGCTCCTCCCTCGATTGACGGTGCTACTCTCAACTTCGCCGGCTCGCGTTGCTTCCCTCAACCCTCTCTCTCCGTCTTCTACCTTCGGTCTTCAATCAATCAGAAAGACGAATTTCAAGCACAATCCAACCCTAACCCATATTTTTCCTGTTCAGTTCCCATTATTCCGGCGATTCAAATGTGAGTTTTCCCTGATTAATTTGGTAATTTTGTATTTTTATGTAATGAATTAGGGTTCTTCATGGAAATTGGGGATGACCGTTATGTTTGGATAGGGGATCATGCGGTGTCGTATTAGGGATAACGTATTAATAAGTAATTGCAGGTAACAAATACGCGTTTTCTCATTAAAAGGAACGTCGTCGTTTGAAGCCTTGCCTAGGAATCTTTTCTGTTATTGTATACGCTGTCGTTTAGTAGTGAGAGAAGATGGCCGTTGTGCCCATGTGCTTTCTCTCTCACGTATGTAATGGCCATAGCCATGGTGGAGCTGGAATAAGAAAATTACCAGAAAAATTCTCATCTCTCTCTCTCAAATTCTATTCTCTTCTCATCCCATAATCTGTTAATCTTCTATTTCTCTTCTCATCCAATCTAAAAATTCAATTCTCTGTTACAATTGGAAATACATTTTCCAATTTATTATCGTTAATTCGAAATTGTGGAGCTGGGTCATAACAAATTGGTATCAGAGCGAACGATTCACGGCAGCCATGGTAAATCATCAGAATAATCGAATGGAAGCAGTTGAAGCAAACCTTAGAACTGTTGAGGATCGATTAACTGGGCTCGAAGGTGCCTTGGAGACAAAGACCATGGAGCTTAAAGGGGATATCACTGCTTTGAGTCAAGGGGTTGAAGAACTCACACGTATTATATTAGAAATGAAGGATAATCATGGCAAGGAGAAGGTTGATGAAGCAGGACGTGGTCTGAAGGGCAACAGTAGCTCAGGTTCGATATTGGGAGCTTCACCAAACATGGGCAAAACCAATCCAAACGCTGAACTGGAGAAACAAGGTAAGGTTGATGTCGAAACCATTTTTATTGATGATTCAAATGGTGCTATTAAGGGTATTGGGTATGGACATGAAGCTAGAACAGAGAAGGGAATTAATGATGCTTATAAGAAACACCTCAAACTTGAATTTCCCAAGTTCTCAGGAATTGACCATAGGGGTTGGGTAAGGAAATGTAATAAGTTTTTCAAATATCGAGAAGTGCCTCTTCATGATAGGGTAGAATTGGCAACTATGCATTTCGAGGGAAGTGCAGAAAACTGGTACCAAAATTTCAGTGAAGAGATTGATGGTAATGGATGGGATGAGTTTATTGATAAAGTAGCCATGAGATTTGGACCCCAGGCTTATCAAAACATTGAGGGTGAATTCGCCAACTTGCAACAGTTGGGCACAGTTGGAGAATATCAAGAGAAGTTTGAAGAAATGAGGGCCATGATGAAGATTGAGAATGAAGGATTGAGTGAGAGGTTTTATGTGAAGAATTTCATTAAAGGGCTCAAGGAGGAGATCAGATTTAGAGTCCAATCCCAGTTCCCACCCACCTTAGTCCATGCTATTAATCTAGCAAGGATTGAAGAATCCCATTGGGATGTCTCAGTGAGGAAAATGAAAGCAGCTACCATCAAAACCAACACCACTTTCCCTTCATACAGCAGCACTTATAGAACATCAACTTCAGTTCCCCCACAGACTGTTAAAACCAACACCAACAACAGCAAGCTATCCACCTATTCTTCACCATCCATTAACCAAAAACCAGATTCACTTTCAACCACAAAGAATACCCTACCCTTTAAACAATTGACTCATGCTGAAATGCAAGCAAGGAGAGAGAAGGGTCTGTGCTACAATTGTGATGAAATTTTTAAGTATGGGCATAAGTGCAAGAACAAGCAAATTTTTATGATTGGTGTGGATGATAAGGAAGAGGAGGAAGAGTGGCATGACACTGTGGAGAACCAAGTGGAGGAGACTGAGAAGGAGGAACCAGCACAAGAAGATGTGAGCATCTCAACACATGCCCTATCTGGTAATGCTATTCTTCAGACACTTAAAATTACAGGGGAAGTGGGAAATAAGAGATTCTCAGTTCTTATTGACAGTGGGAGCACTCATAACTTCTTGGATGTTAAGACTGCTGAGAGATTAGGGTGTGTGATTGTCCCTACTCATGATATACCAGTGACAGTAGCAGATGGAAGCCAAATCTCTAGTCAAGGGGAGTGTAAGGACTTTGTTTGGAAGATGCAAGGGTTGGAATTCAAAGGAAACATGAAGGTGATTAAATTGGGTGGTTGTGATGCAGTATTAGGGATACAATGGCTCAAAACTTTGGGGCCAATCACCTTTGATTTTACTAAAATGACAATGGGGTTCCATTGGGAAGGAAAGCAATGCAATTTAAAAGGGGGACAAGATATGGTGATGGTGAGATTCATGACAGCTCCTACTGCAACCAAGGTGATGAGAGACCTACCTTGTGGGGCAATTGTGCAGCTGTACTCATTGACATCAGTGGAAAATGATGGTGCTGTAGATGCAAGGATAACAGAGGTATTGAATGAATATGATGATGTTTTTTCAGAGCCAAGAGGGCTGCCACCAGTGAGGATCTATGATCATGCTATTCCTCTTAAACCTGGAAGTCAACCAGTTAACAATAGACCTTATAGATGTCCATATTTTCAGAAGAATGAAATTGAAAAGATAGTCAAGGAATTGTTGGAGAGTGGGGTCATTAGACACAGCACAAGTCCATTTGCTTCACCTGTGATATTGGTTAAAAAGAAAGATGGAACATGGAGGATGTGTATTGACTATAGGGGGTTAAATCAGTTAACAGTCAAGGAAAAGTTTCCCATTCCTATCATAGATGAACTATTGGATGAGTTGCATGGGTCGAAATTCTTTACAAAGCTTGATCTGAGGTCAGGTTATCACCAAATAAGGATGAAGGAGGAAGACATTGTCAAAACTGCATTTAAAACTCACCATGGCCATTATGAGTTCAAAGTGATGCCCTTTGGGCTCACTAATGCCCCAGCTACCTTCCAAGCATTGATGAATTCAGTGTTTGATGAGTTTTTGAGGAAGTTTATATTGGTATTTTTTGATGACATTCTGATCTATAGCCCTACACTAGAAGCACATGTAAGCCATCTCAAAACAACCTTGGGTATACTGAGGAAGCACCAGTTATTTGTAAAGAAAAACAAGTGTTCTTTTGGAAGTACAAAGGTTGAGTACCTTGGGCACATAGTCACGGGAGAGGGTGTATCCACTGATCCTTCAAAAGATTGAATGCATGCTAGGGTGGCCAACTCCTACTACCATAAAGGGGTTGAGAGGATTTTTGGGTTTAACAGGATATTATAGAAGGTTTATTAGAAATTATGGGGTAATTAGCAAACCATTGACTTCGTTGTTACAAAAAAATGCTTTTAGGTGGAACCAGGAGGCAGAAGTAGCTTTTCAAGCATTGAAGGAAGCTATGACAAAGGCTCCAGTCCTTGCTATGCCAGATTTCAAGAAGCTTTTCATTGTGGAAACAGATGCATGTTATAATGGGTTGGGAGCTGTTCTAATGCAAGAAGGGAAACCTATAGCTTTCGTTAGCAAAGCATTAGGTCCAAAGCACTTGGGGTTATCCACCTATGAAAAGGAATTTTTAGCGATATTGTTGGCAGTTGAGAAATGGAGATATTATCTATGTGGACAAAGGTTTCAGATCAAGACAGATCATCAAAGTCTGAAATATTTGATGGACCAAAGGGTTACAGGGGGTTTGCAGCAGAAGTGGTTGTCAAAATTGTTGGAATATGACTATACGATTACATATAAGAAAGGTGTGGAAAACAAAGCAGCGGATGCCTTGTCAAGAATACATGAGAATCCTGAAGAATGTTACTCTGTGACTATTGTGCAACCTCAATGGGTCCAAGATGTTGTCAGTAGTTGGGAAGGGGATCCAGAGGTTGAGAGGATATTGGAAGGGGTATTGTTAAAAAATGAAGAGTTTAGTGAATTTTCAATGAATAATGGAATGTTGAGGCATCAGGGCAAAGTGGTAATTGGCAGTAAAGGGGAATTGAGGGAAAGGATTACTAAAGAGCTACATCATACACCATTAGGAGGACACTCAGGTATCCAAGGAACAACAAGAAGAATTGCTCAGTTATTCTTTTGGCCAGGAATGAAGAAGTTTGTGCAAGAAGTGATTGGGCCCTGTGAAGTTTGCCAACAAATCAAGTCTGAAAATACCCACCCAGCTGGTCTCCTACAGCCTCTATCCATTCCTACCAAACCATGGACTGATATTGCTATGGACTTCATAGAAGGATTGCCTCCTTCGAACAATTGGGATTCCATTTTGGTAGTAGTGGACAGACTGACAAAGTATGCCCATTTTATACCCCTCAAACACCCTTACACCTCTTATACAGTTGCCAAACAGTTCTTTGATTGTGTTTACAAGTTACATGGCTTACCTGTGACCATAACATCTGATAGGGATAAGATTTTCTTAAGTCAATTTTGGAAATCCCTTTTTTCTCTCCTTGGCACTACCTTGAACCTAAGCACAGCCTATCACCCTCAGACAGATGGGCAAACTGAAAGGTTAAACAGGTGTTTGGAGCAGTTTCTTAGGGCAACCACTAGCAGCAAACCTAAACAGTGGTCAAATTGGCTTACCTTAGCTGAGTGGTGGTACAATTCAAATTTTCACACTGCACTAAAGTTAACTCCTTTTGAGGCATTATATGGGTATCCTCCACCTCAAGCCATTTTCAGTCATGAGCAATATTGTAAAGTGGATGCAGTTGCAGATTTTATGATGGAGAGGGATAAACAATTAAAGACAATCAGAGAGACATTGACAGAGGCTCAAAATCGAATGAAACAATATGCAGATAGGGGGAGAAAGGAAAGGAACTTTGAGGTGGGAGATTGGGTCTACCTGAAATTACAACCGTACCGTCAGACTTCGTTGGCTCTTCGAAAGAACTTCAAATTATCTGCAAAGTATTTTGGGCCTTTTCAAGTTGAAGCAAAGATAGGTGCTGTAGCTTATCGGCTCAAATTACCTCCAAACTCGAAGATACACCCAGTATTTCATGTGTCATTGTTGAAGCGCAGGGTGGGCGAAGCTGTAGTACCAAATCCTTCTTTACCATATGTAGGAGATGATGGTCAATTTTTGGTTGAACCCATTGCAGTGTTGGATCGTCGTTTGGTGAAGAAAGGGAATAGTCCAGCAGCTCAGGTGTTAGTGCAGTGGTCGAATGCATTTCCAGAAGATGCAACGTGGGAGGATTGGTCGACTATAGCAGCTAATTTCCCTCAATTTAATCCTTGAGACAAGGATTGTTCGAAGGGAGAGGGAATGTAATGAATTAGGGTTCTTCATGGAAATTGGGGATGACCGTTATGTTTGGATAGGGGATCATGCGGTGTCGTATTAGGGATAACGTATTAATAAGTAATTGCAGGTAACAAATACGCGTTTTCTCATTAAAAGGAACGTCGTCGTTTGAAGCCTTGCCTAGGAATCTTTTCTGTTATTGTATACGCTGTCGTTTAGTAGTGAGAGAAGATGGCCATTGTGCCCATGTGCTTTCTCTCTCACGTATGTAATGGCCATAGCCATGGTGGAGCTGGAATAAGAAAATTACCAGAAAAATTCTCATCTCTCTCTCTCAAATTCTATTCTCTTCTCATCCCATAATCTGTTAATCTTCTATTTCTCTTCTCATCCAATCTAAAAATTCAATTCTCTGTTACAATTGGAAATACATTTTCCAATTTATTATCGTTAATTCGAAATTGTGGAGCTGGGTCATAACATTTTATTCAGATTTGCCAACATAATTTTTGATTTTTGCATCTTGTAATGAATATGATTCTTGGTTTCTCTATTTATCTGTTGTTAATTATGTCCCAAATTTGTTACACCTGAAGCATTCCTACTACACCTAGATCTAGTTTCGTTGGTCTTTATCCGACGGCCATATTGTTTGATCTGTATCCCAACAACTTATGAACTCTGATATCATTCTTTATGTTTTGATTCTCGTAACCTGGAGTTAATGAATATGATTTTTTCTGTTGGCAAGGAATCCTTTTTTCCCACATTGTCCATTTATATGTAGAAATGTCACTAGACTATAACCATCTTAGAGTACATGCCAATGGTCATGTATTCATTTTTAATATATTTTCCTTCCATTAACCTTCTGTTCATAATATCTTGCTAATCAGTGATGGAATTGATGACTTTTGTGCAGACCATTAGTTTTAAGAGGCATTTACAAAAACTACTTTAGAAATATGGAAATTACAAAAAAAAACAAAAAACACATAAGTTAGAAATTACAATTTTTTTTTATCAGTTTTGGTCAAAAAACTGATAATTTCAGTTATCAGTTGTGATAACTGAAATTATTAGTTGTTTGAAACACAAATTACTCTTCAAACAACTGATAATTTCGGTTATCAGTTGTAAACAACTGATAATTTCGGTTATCAGTTGTAAACAACTCATAACTGAAATTATCACTTGTTTGACCAAAACTGATAAAAAAAAAGAAAACAAAAAAAAAGTTTTTTGTAAAAAAAGAAAAAAAAAGTAGTTTTTTGTAATTTTCCATCTTACATTTTTTTTTTTTTGTAAATGCCATATTTTTGAGTGAGTTTTTTGTAATAAACCCTTTTTAATTGCAGAAACAATACTCCCACAAGATCATAGCTTTTGAAATCATATCAAGCGACAAAGACCATTGAGGTATAAATTAAATTTGCAACAATAGTTATGTTTATGAAATGAAAAATGGCAATATACAAATTATGCTTGTGTTTATTCTAATTACTTATTTTATATTCATTAGTCATAAAATGGTTAACAAAAAAAAGGCTATTGGTTTGAAATGTGGTTTAACCGTGGTCTGGATTGCGGTTTGGGCCTGGCCCTACCGACATTCACTCTGTTAATTTTTGTGTGTCTATTTCTTTAAAGTGTTTTTCAAAGGTAAAAGTTGTTTTCAGACATCTAATTGTCTTTAATATTGCCTTGAGTGTAGATCCAACAATCTTAAATTATACTCCCTCCGTCCCACGTTATTGTGAACCATTTTTTCGGGCACAATAATTAAGAAATATTATTAAGATAATGAAAATGTGTGGTAGGAAATGAAGAGAGAGAATGAGTGGAGTTAATAGTAGGTTGGTTGAATAAATTTTATGGTGGAAAATGAAGAGAGAGAATGAGTGGGTGGGGTAGGGTGAATATAAAATAATAAATTTGTTTCCATTTTGGGTAGTTTGCATTCACGTGGGACGGACCAAAATGGAAATAAGTTTGCATTCACGTGGGACGGAGGGAGTATACTTATCAAATTTCCATTTGTAACAAAGGTTTTTCCGCATATTAGCAAGAAAAGATGTGCACATCAGCAGTAACATATTGCATTTCAATGATTTGAGTCATTAAGGAACATAGATAATCGGTAAGGAATTCACGAGTTCTATTACCATTAAACTAGATCCTCTCTCCCTCCCAGCATAGCTTACGAAAACAGTCTTGCGCCTTTCCATTTAAGCTTCTCATCCGCCAGCATTGTAAGCTCACCTTGGCTCTCACTTTTTACTGGTGCGGGAACCTCCCCTTTCAGTATCCTCCAAGGCCCACCATAAAACATGGGTGTCATTATTGGTACTGCCTCACCAGGGTGTTTTTCCCAGTATTTTTCCTGCTCAGCAAATTTTTTTGCGGAAACGGTAAATCTCAAGTTAAAGGAAGTATCACATCAAAGTTGTAACTAAAAAATGTAGAGATGAAAGCAGAGATCAGAATCGAGTGATGTTAAGACAATAATACCTTGTAGAGTTGCTCAGTGACAGCTGCCCCTATGACTCCTGTGTAAAATGCAACAACATAAATTGAGATCAGAGGGGTGAATGATTTTGGTCTTCTGTACGGATCAACCATGTCCCGGAAGGATTGTTTTCTCCCACTTTGTGTACAAGTAATCTGCATATTTCCTCCACAAGTAACTCGCCATTCAGGAAATCCTTATTCAATGGACCTCTACTGCAGCTGATAGTTTAAAAAAATTTCATTAACCATAGAGGAACTTAGAAAGTTGTCATTGTGGATATTTGGGAAGCACAAATCACCTCAATTGTAAAATTGCAAAATTGCAAACCCTGATAAACCCGATTTAGAGTTACCTACAGGTAAACTAATCAAAATAGTACTCCCTCTATCCCAAATTGAATGTCTTGTTTTGTCCCAAAATGAATCTATCCCAAATTGAATGTCTTGTTTTGTCCCAAAATGAATGACCTTTTGAAACTTTACCTTCAAATAACTTTGGCCCAAAACCATTTTTTTCAAAAAAAATTAATCATAGTTCATTATATTTTTGCAAAACTAAAATTTTGAAAGTGAACAACAAGAATGCTTATATTTTTTTTCTATTAAGAATCAGTCTTTTCAAAATGACCCTCAAATTCCAAATGGACATTCATTTTGGGACAGAGGGAGTAGCATACTATCATTCCATCAATCAAACTGCATGACAAGTCACATTAAAGTTTCTTTGGTTTTGAAAAGTAGGGATTGCATAGTTAAAACAGCTGCAATTTGACACTCAATATATTTGGGAAGCATTTTTCCTTCTCCTTGAAACTAATGTAGTCTACGTAACTTAATTGTAGAAGATTAGCAAACAAGAATGCAAGGGTATTAGGTACATACCTCATTTATTTTAGTCTATGTAACTTAATCCCAACTTACAATACAAATTCTAGAAATCAAATGGCAGAACATACTTGATAAGAAAAGGTCATGTTTCAACCTTATAAAATCAATATCTGATAAAGGTGACACCAAATAAGGGCTGTGAAAATAGGAGAGACAGATGATGCGGGTTAGGGGGATTAAATTTGTAAACACAGGAAACAGGAAGTAATGCTCTAAGAGAATTCTAGATCATAACTAGGCAAAAGCTCCTTTTGGAGTGACACTCATAAAATATAAATGTACGAGGTAGCCTTCCATCTGATTAACCAATTTTCCAACCACCAAAATATAACAAGAGGGAGCAGGACAAAATTATACCAATCTGATGTGATATATAAACATAATTGGTGTGTAAATTGAGAACGGAGCCATCTCAAATGCATGGTTCCATAAAGAAAAATGCATAGACACTGCTCTTGAACCAACACCGAGACTTTATGACTAGTGGCGGATCTAGGATTCATGTTCAGGGGGTTCAATTTTTAAAATAACAAAAAATATATAAACTACAACATAAAAAACGATAGTAAATTTATAGCAACATATATAACCTATAATTGTTATGAGCTCAAAGAGTTCACATTGTCAACCTTGATTCCGGCCACGAGTGGGGAGCTTGTTGAAGCATTAAACCCACACCGGGTGATAAAGAAGCATTGCCTCATGATGCTTTCCAAAGACATGTTAGTTTGAAGATTGATTCTTTCCCGGAGACTATTCTTTTACCTTGTCATCAGATATGAAGACTATTGAATTGAGCTCTATGATGATCTTGTAATAGTAATGCCTTGGCTTCACTTATAAATGGAACTAACTAGCATTTGATTATGTGTGTTGTACATGACATGTTATGTATCTATAAATACGTGTATTAAGGTAAATAAATTTGATTAATAATCATATATTGCGATTTTGGTGCTAAAATTGATTGTAATGTGAGATGTTTGGTTTGGTATGTATTCCATGTTTCAGTGTTATGTTTTATCATAGGGAAAGCTATAACTGTGTGGAAGGAGTCTGCATGTTTTTAGGCTGCTTGTGAAATGAATGAAGCCCATTTCTCTGAGAAGTAATAACTGAGCAATTGTCGACTGTATCGCCAAATAAACCCCTAGATCACATGATAACATAACAGGGTGTTCTAGTTTAACTATACACAACAAATGAACTTTTTTCACGAGAAATTTCTAGAACAAGTCTTCGTCTGCTTATAAGTTTCACAAGGCGTAGGCATGAATAAACCCTAATAAATGATAATATATTGATAAAAATGTCACAAACCATCCTAGACTTAAAAAGAGTATTTGTAGTATAAAACAATCAAAACCCTAAAAGGAATAATAAAACAAAAAATTATGAAACTACCACTAAACTACTAAAAACTCTCTCAGGTCCCATAACACCCGCTAAATCACATTTTTGGTCTTCAAACGATGTCATGGGTACGGTCGCTTTGATCACTCGTGCTTTCCTTAATTCATCCGGACGTGAAAATTGCAATTTGAAGATTTGTTGATCAAATTTGAATTTCATGACTCAAAACTGACATTTTGCACCCTTCCACCTCACGCATTTCCCCATTTTCCCCGAACTATCTATCTTAATTTTAGCAAGAAACATGTCCATTACTTGTTGAGAAAAATACGCCCTAGTCCCTCAATAATTCTTAATCTACATCATAAGACAGCCTATTTCCTAATTTACTTCTTAATCCTAAAAAATATTTTATCATACCATTTAATCCCTCACCTAATTTAAAATAATTTAAAAGATATAATTATACCCCACCACACCCACCTTGTCATAATAAACACACACTCTCTCTCTCTCTCACACACACACACACTTTCTCTCTCTACTCCTTCTCTCCAGTCACCACCCCTCCCCTCCCCTCCCAAACTTCCGGCAACCATCCCCAACTCCGGCGACCGTCCCCCTCCCTCTCCGGCGACCGTCTCACTCCCAAACTCCGGCGAACGTCTCCCTCAACTCCGGCGTTCGTCTACCCCACCTTAGTTCACCTTCTTCCTTCGCACCTCCGGCCACACACTGTTGGGCCCTACATTTTCAATCAACATGTTTGCAACTTACGCCTAAACAACTTGGTACTAACAACTTGGGTTGTTCTGTTTACAACTTGGTTTTTACAGGTTAGGATGCATAACGCTTTTCCTATTTTATAGGGAACGTGCCAAAGACCAGTTCAACCACGATTCTTCAGTAAGCCAACGATTACCTCTTTCCCAACGGATGAGTGCGGATAAATCTCCAAGGATAAACCTCAACTCCGAGTTTGTAGGCCCTCATTGTTATTTAGTTTTATTCTTGAGGTATAAAAGGGAACATACACTGTAAATTCACACACGCACTACACTAGCCTAAGCTCCCTTTTCATACGCTCTTAGCATTGTAATCTCAAGAAAATTCATAGTAAACTTTCGGTCAAGGCAGGAGCCACATCCTCCCGGGGTTTTATGCCGGCGAACAAGTTGTTCAAGGGCTTTCCCTAGTCAACAAATGTCTTGTGTCCATTTCTATTCAACTTGATAGTCATTGTACCTAGATTCATATCACTTTAGTCACTTTTCCCATCATACAAATTTAATTGTTGAAATCTGACCAAAACAATTTGGCGCCGTCTGTGGGAAACTTTGATTATCTAAGTAGAAATGGTTAATCCATCTTCCAGCAGTCAGAGTCGGCCGCTTCCTGTCTCCAATGCCCAAGGCAACCCTCCTCCAAATGCGTAAGCCGCCAACTTGGAGATAATGTCCAACATGGCGGACATGATGAGGAAAATAGGCGATCGGGTGGATGATCAGGAGCGTACGAATACAATGATCTTCAATGCCATTGATAGTCTGCGTAAAGGGAAGCAAGCGGAGACTCAAGTATCCACTCCATTTTCACCTTTACTTCCTAGATCTTTGTTTGGTGCAGGTACAGGACCAAGCCATGTTGGAGATATCCCGATGTCCAACACCTTGCCAGCGGAAAGCACGATTGTGACATCCGTTCCAATTGAGCAACCAAGATCCGGCCTATCAGCTAGCCAATCCGCGCTATCATCTTGCTACACTTATGCTACACCCTTGTTGGGGCAAACAGGAAGTTTCTTTAATGCTTTCGATACTTTTGCACCTCAAGTTAATAATGCTCCTCTTTTCGCGTAAAACCAACTTGTTAAGGAAATGCAAACCATTAAGGAGTTACTCCGAAGTGTGCCCGGAGTCAACTTGCCATATCACCAAGTCTCTCCAACTTGCTACAACGAGTCTCGTTTTGTGCCGGCGATAGCCAGTGTGGAGATCCCGAAGAAGTTCTCGATCCCTCATATGAAGAAGTATGACGGAAGTACCGATCCAAACAGAGCACGTGTTGCCAGTATCAAGAGTCAATGGATATCATAAGTATCCCTCCTATGTTTAAAGAAGCATGTTTTTGCAGGGGCTTTGGCTCAACCTTGTCAGGACCGGCCTTAAAATGGCTAACAGGGCTTCCTCTAAACTCTATTTCATCTTATGCTCAACTTGTCAATATGTTCATTAATCAGTTTTCATGCAACAGGCATTTGACAAGTTGACTAGTGATCTTTATAGAATTGTACAATGACTAATGAAAGTCTCAAAGAGTATTTGCACAGGTTCAATAAGGAGGCGATGACCATACCCAACTTGGACGTGTCCACAAAGCAACGGAGGCATTCCGCATAGGCTTGAAGAAGAGCTCATTATTTTACAACGAGTTGGTGATGACCCCTGCGAAACAACTTGAAGAAATCGTAACCGGGGCCTTGCCTTACATCCGATTGGAGGAAGATAGCTTGGCGATAGGGAAATCAACCGGGAGGACTCCTACTCCTCTATTTGAACCTTCGACAGACGATCGGATTCCCATCACTATAAGTCCAACAGGGCAAACCCCGTTAAAACCGAACCTTCTAGAATTCATGTTGTAGATGATGATCAAGAAGGAGATGATAATGATTATCCACGCATTTCGAATATTGCTTTTCTGTGGACATTGCAGAATCTTATGCGCCATGGGAAATCTTGGAGATAAAGCGAGATGGCCCAAGAAGAATGACCAGTCAACAACTTGGAAGGATAAGTCCAAGTGGTGCGCATTTCATGAAGATTTCGGGCATACCACCGAGAAGCTGTTTCGCTTTGAGGAAGGAGATTGCTCATTTGTTGTCCAAGGGTCTTCTCAAGGATTTGTTGGGCAAGAAGAGGGTCAGAGTGAGTCCAAAGAACCTGGTTCGTAAGAGCAGCCTAGGCCCGAAAAAGTTGCACCCCCTCCATTACAAAGGTGGTGAATGTCATTTCGGTGGGTCCCATATTTGTGGCACGACTTACTCTGCCGCCAAGCGTCATGCCAAGAGCTCTAAAGAAGACCAATCAGAATTGCCTGCGAGGCACCGTGACTTCACGAGATGGTCACATCATCTCATTTGAAGATGAAGATAAAGATAACACCTTGGACCCTCATCATGATGGTCTAGTTGTTCAGATGCAGATTGCCAACTGTGTAGTCAAGCGAATCCCGATCGACGGTGGTAGCTCGGTCAACATTATCTTTACTCATGCTCTTGAAGATATGGGTATTCCTTTGTCCGAAGTTGTGAAAAACTCATCCGTACTTGGTAGGGTTCGGTGGTGAGGTGAAACAGACGGTGGGAGAGATCAAGTTGCCCATCTATCTAGAGGGTATGAATTCCATGGAAAGGTTTTGTGTGATTGAATGTCTTTCCTCATACAACGTTATATTGGGAAGACCTTGGATCCACAACATGAAGGCCGTACCATCAACTTACCATCAATGCGTCAAGTTTCCAACACCTTGGGGTGTTGCCAAGTTGAAGGGGAACCAAGAAGTCTCTAAGGAGTGTTACAAGGTCAACATGAAAGCGAGTTCGGCCCTCGGCAAGCATAGCAATTAAAGAAAAGGCCCTGGATGTTCTTGAAGCAAATGGAGCATGATACGAAGAGCGTTCCTGTTGATGCTTCGAATCCCGAGGCCCAAGTACAAGTTGGGGTAGACCTACCCTCCGAGATGGAGGAGGAGCCGATTGAGTTCCCGAAAAGTCGAAATGCCGCTTTGCTTGGAAGCATGAAGACATGACAGGATAAGCAAGGATATTATTACTCACAAATTGAACATCGATCCAACCATCCGTCCCGTCCGTCGAAAAGGAGGAAGTTTGCCCAAGAGCGGAATCGGATCATTAAGGATGAAGTTGAAAGGCTGCCAAGTCCAAGATGATCGAGAAGTTCGGCATCCAAAGTGGTTGGCTAACGTTGTAGTGGTGGAGAAGAAGAATGGCAAGTGGCGAGTATGCGTGGACTTCACCGACTTGAACAAGGCCTGTCCAAAGGATCCATTCCCTCTCCCTCATATTGATTCTCTTGTTGATGAGACAGCTGGCCACGACATCTTGACATTCATGGATGCATCTTCCGGATATCAGCAGATTCAAATGGAGCCTTCGGACCAAGAGGATACAGCATTCATGACTCCAGAAGGTATATATTGTTATATTGCAATGCCATTTGGTCTTAAAAATGCAGGGGCAACCTACCAGAGATTGGTGAACAAGATGTTCAAAGATCAACTTGGCAAGACGATGGAGGTCTACATAGACGACATGGTGGTCAAATCCAAACACATTGAGGATCATGTTGAGCACCTTGCTGAGGCGTTCAACATCTTGAAAGCCTTCAACATGAAGCTCAATCCGGCAAAGTGCAACTTTGGTGTCAGAGCAGGTAAATTCTTGGGATATATGGTAACCAAGAGGGGAATCGAAGCAAGTCCCGAGCAAATCAAAGCGATTCTCAACTTGGAGTCCCCTAAAACATCAAAGACGTGCAAAGGTTAACAGATAGAGTAGCTGCTTTGAATAGATTTATATCCAAATCATCTGATAAGTGCAGGTTATTCTATGAAGTGTTAAGAAAAAATAAGCTCTTTCAATGGACCGACCAACATGAGGCAGCTTTCAAACAACTTAAAGAATATTTGATGACGTCACCCCTACTTGCTAAACCCGAACATGGTGAGCATCTTTATTTATATTTAGCTGTATCTGAAAACGCTGTTAGTGCGGTATTGGTGAAAGAGATCCAAGGAGAACAACATCCCGTTTACTATGTAAGTAAGTCTTTGTTAGATGCCGAAACAAGGTACTCTCATCTAGAAAAATTAATATTAGCCTTAACTACCGCCGCTACCAAATTGCGTCATTATTTTGAAACACATTCCATAACCGTTAGGACTAACTATCCTATGAGAAATGTGTTGAGAACTCCAGAGATGTCAGGTAGATTGGCCAAGTGGTCCGTAAAGTTGAGCACGTATGACATATCATACGAGCCAAGAACGAGCCATCAAATCGCAGGCCCCGGCCGATTTCGTAGGCCGACTTCACCCAAGTTTGCAGCTCGAGGTAGAACCGGAAGTGCAAGCAACTTGAAGGTAAAACTGTTCCTAGATTTTGGACACTATTTACGTATGGAGCCTCAAATTCCAAGGGAATTGGCTTGGGAATAGTCCTAAAATCCCCTCAAGGTGATATCATACCACAAGCCGTATCTTGTGAATTTAATGCAACGAATAATGAAGCCGAGTATGAAGCCCTAATCATGGGTTTAACTACGGCTTTAAGTTTGAATATAACACATTTAAATGTATTTGTTGACTCTCAATTACTAGCTAACCAGTTTAATGGCAGTTATATGGCAAAGCATTCCAAGATGACTCTGTACCTCCAACATGTTAAAGCACTAGCTTCGAAATTTTTATCATTCTCTTTGGAACAGATCCCTAGAGAAGAGAATGCGGAGGCAGACGCCTTGGCCAACTTGGGTTCAACTTGCAAATCAATGTTACATACTAATATCCCCATTATTTATGTTAAGTACCCCGTGATAGACCAAGTTGAAGAAACTCAAGTGGTTCTTCCACCTACTGGGGCACAAGATGCTAAGCCTTCTTGGACCCAACCTGTCATCGAGTTCCTTCAACTTGGAACTATTCCTCCCGATGTTAAAAATGTTAGATCATTTAAAATTCGAACTTCAACTTTCGTGTTAATAGATAATGTGCTGTTCAAGAAATCTTTTGCAGGGCATTACCTGAGATGTGTAGACAGTGAGCAAGTTGAACTTGTGCTCAAAGAAATCCATGAAGGAGTATGTGGGAATCATTCTGGGGGAAAGGCGTTAGCATCAAAGGCTCTCAAGACGGGATATTATTGGCCAACCATGCGTCAAGATGCCATGGATTATGTACATGTATGTGATGCCCGCCAAAGACACAAGCAACATCTTGCACCAACCTCGCCGAACCTCTACATCCTATAGTCTCATCTTGGCCTTTCATGCAAAGCTGGGGCAATGGATATTGTAGGCAAGTCGCCCAAAGCTCCCTGAGGCAAAGTGTTCATGTTGGCTCTAACCGATTATTTCTCAAAGTGGATCGAGGCGAAGCTTATGTACAAGTCGAGACAAAGAGGTAATATCGTTTTTAAAGAAAAATATCATTAGCGAGGTTTGGTGTGCCGTCAGAAATTATATGTGACAACGGGTCACAATTCATAAGTAAGAAGACTAGAGATTTTTGTGCTCGCTGGGGCATCAAGTTAATCATGTCAACACCTGTCCATCCTCAAGCTAATGGCCAAGCTGAATCTAGTAACAAGTTGATTATCAACAACTTGAAGAAGCGTCTGGATCAAAAGAAGGGCAAGTGGGTTGAAGAACTACCACTTGTGCTTTGGGCAGATAGAACCACTTCTAAAGGAGCAACAGGTAGAACCCCCTATTCTTTAGTGTACGGAGCTGAAGCTGTAATTCCAGTTGAAGTGACAATCCCCACAGCAAGGTATGGCTTATTGACTCAAGATGAAAATAACCTCTTGCTAACTCAAGATTTAGATACAATTGATGAGATCAGGGATTTAGCCAAGATAAGGATGGCGGCTTATCAGCAGCGAATCGCCAGGTCTTACAACAAGAATGTCAGAATAAGAAGGTTCCAGGTTGGTGATTTAGTTTTGAGAAAAGTTTTTCAAAATACAAGAGAACTAAATGCAGGTAAACTAGCTCCCAAGTGGGAAGGCCCGTATCTCATCGATGCTGAAGCTGGCAAAGGTGCATACTGGTTGTCAACCCCAAGTGGAGACAGAATCCCTAGAAGTTGGAACGCAATCCACTTGAAACTCTATTTCATGTGAGTCTAGTTGTTTATAACTAGACCCCTCAGGTACGGTTTAGAATTTATGTCAAGTTCAATTACACGTTTCAATTTTTACTCTTATCGAATCCTTACTGACTTGAGCGTCGGAGGGGCGTTAGCTACGCTAACGCCCAACCCTAACGTAAATTTGTTTTGCAAGGTGTAACTTGAGCAAACGGAGTAGGCTCAACATGTTGACACGCCAGTACGGCTGATACTTGTTGAGACCTAAGCTGGAACAGGACAAACATGTTGACACGCCAGTACGGCTGATACATGTTTGAGCCTGAGGAGGACAAAGGTCAAGCATGTTGACACGCCGGTACGGTTGATACATGTTTGAACCCGAAGAAGAAAATTTCAACATGTTGACACGCCAGTACGGCTGATACATGTTGGAATTCTAGCTGGAGAGGTATAGAACTTGTTGACACGCCAGGACGGCTGATACTTGTTCTATCCCTTCAAACGATTTACCTCTGATCAAGGTACTTATGGTTAAAAGATTTTCATCTTTTCTTACGAATTAAGGTTTTGACACCTTCGCCTGGGCGCACGTTTTCACACTTTTTTCAAGTCGTGAACTTTTGGTTGTAACATTTTCATGTTACCTACTGGTTATAACATTTACATGTTATCTAAAGAACAAACAAGCGTCTCTTGGAGACATAGACTACTTTGCTAAAAACAGTTAAGTGTTTTCCAAAAGATCTTTTCATAATTAAAGGACAAGTTGGTTAGGCCAAACAAGTCCCTAAAAACCTAAAAAACTTGGAGTACTAGACCAACCTAGTACCCCCAAAAGAAATTGTCTCGGTTCTTATGAACCATTACAAACCAAAAAACATTGTTTTAAAGGGACACTCCCCCCATTTGTTGTACCAATAAAGGTACACAAATAAAGCAAAAAATTGTTTTTCAAAATACCAAAAGTTTTAAAAACATTCTTCAAACTTCCCGGCCCGCTGCCGCCGGTGTTGCGTCTTCCACTTGATCATTTAGAGTAGCCACTATGGTGCTTAAATCCTTGTTAGCATCATCAACTAGAGCCTCTAGGGCCGCGGAATTCACTTCTTCTGCATCCGCTGGCTCACCAATATGGTCCTCCAAAACTTTTCTCTCATCTTCCAAGTTCCAAGCTATGGCCTGTCCATTTTCATATTCTTCAATCATTTGAATACGGGTCTCCAACAAAGTCTTGGTGGCATTGAATTTGAAGTTCCCCTCTGCAACTTCAAGCTCTTTCATATGAGCCTTATTCTCAGCACGAATGGCTTTCACTTCTTCTCCCAAGCGTTCAAAATCCTTCTTCAAACCTTCCACCTCACCTGCATGCTTGTCTGCCTCCCTCTTCAATTTCTCAACTTCCTTGGCACTTTTGGTAGCCTCCTTTTTGGATTCTCAGCCTTCGTGACCAAGCCTCGCCGCTTTGATCTTCAATGCATCAATGTAGGCCACAATCGGGGTCATGAGTTCCTGCACCAAAAAAGATGTTAGTACTTTATCAAGCTCTTTGATAAAATTTAAAGATTCCTTCATCTTTACCTTCTCAACAACAGCCCTAAATTTTTCTCCTAACTTCTCCATGTCCATATCATTGTTTGCATCTGTGGCCTCAGCTTCCACCAGCTTTCTTTTCTTTGCATCCCCTTCTTCTTGGATGCAGCCACATGGGAGCTAGCCACAATAGACACGGAGGTAGGGGGTTTTCCATCCTTCTTTGCCAAGCTTTTTGCTCTGGCTGCGGCAAGAAGGTCGGCGTGTAACGGTTTCCTTGGAGCGAGTGGCTGCAAATTAGAATGAAGAGTTAGAGCAGTTAGAGGGGTTAGAACAACTTGGAGATAGGCAAAGATTTAAAGTATTTGATTAACCTGTAGACATTGGGATAGGCTCAGAAAAGGTTTCTTCAAGGTTTGCCTCTCGGGCTTCTTTGGGACCAACTTCCTTGTTAGAATCTGCAACAAATAGAACTGGTAGTGCCTTAAAAGTTCTCACTAAGGGTTCCAAGTTATAGATCTCGCTCACTCTTTCCTCTGTGTTGTCTTTAAAGGGAAAAAGCACATCCAATTTCGCAACTAGGCCAAAGAAAAATTTGGAGAAATAGTTAGTACATTCTTTGAAAACCATCATTAGAATAAGAAAAATTGCCTACTACCTTGGGACCTCCATTTGAAGTTGGCACCCACATCCTTCACCGGGGTGCTCTTCTTTGCAAAAAGAACTTGTTCTTCCACCCTCTATCGGCGGGATCAACATTGTCAATTAGGAAAGGCGTCCTACCAACCCTAACCCTAAAACCATATCTCCCTAAACCAAAGCTCCTAAATTCATGCGTAAAAGCAAATTCCTCTAGACCAATTGCTAACTCTGTTTCTGCATTTAGCCTTACTAGGGTTTGAAGGCTTCTCCAACCTTGAGGCATGAGTTGGGCATAGTTAAGCTTGGAAGATACAAAGAACTGGGTGATTAAAATTGGAAACGGGAATTTTAGGCCAATAGTGAACGGATATTCAGGGAAACATACCCATTCCGGGGAAAAACACTCTGGAGTTAGGTCAGGATGGGTAAAAAGTTCGGTTTCAAAAGCCATGGCGTGATTCCTCTTGATAATTTCTAAATTAACGGCGGGGAATGGTACACTTTTCTTTTTCGGGGTTCTTTAACATGTTTTGGGTGAGAAAACCTTCGGGCAAACCCTCTCCACTCTCAATTAAAGTTACCACCTTTCTCTTCCCCATTTTTCAAACTTGAAACAAAGATTCAAAGATGGAACAAGAAAGGAAACAAGAAACTCACCGGCAATTTCTACTTGATTCTCCTCTCCAAAACCGTCTTTTCCTGGTTCTCCTTCTTCTTCCCGTAATCTTTTTGAAAGCTACGTTTTTGAAAGGGAGAGTTGGAACAGGAGTCTTCTTATTAAATAAGGGTTTGAAGGTGGTTGAGACCTTTTAAAACAAATACACCTCTTTGCCTCGAGAAACTAACTGAAAACCGTCCCATCGCGTCTCTTTTAAAACCGTCGTTCCTTTCTTATTTTGGCAAACCTTTTGAATTCTTTTTGTCTCTTTCTATTCTTCTTTTTTAATTCAAAAAGTTTGGGGGCAATTGTTGGGCCCTACATTTTCAATCAACATGTTTGCAACTTACGCCTAAACAACTTGGTACTAACAACTTGGGTTGTTCTGTTTACAACTTGGTTTTTACAGGTTAGGATGCATAACGCTTTTCCTATTTTATAGGGAACGTGCCAAAGACCAGTTCAACCACGATTCTTCAGTAAGCCAACGATTACCTCTTTCCCAACGGATGAGTGCGGATAAATCTCCAAGGATAAACCTCAACTCCGAGTTTGTAGGCCCTCATTGTTATTTAGTTTTATTCTTGAGGTATAAAAGGGAACATACACTGTAAATTCACACACGCACTACACTAGCCTAAGCTCCCTTTTCATACGCTCTTAGCATTGTAATCTCAAGAAAATTCATAGTAAACTTTCGGTCAAGGCAGGAGCCACATCCTCCCGGGGTTTTATGCCTTGCGGCGGGAACAAGTTGTTCAAGGGCTTTCCCTAGTCAACAAATGTCTTGTGTCCATTTCTATTCAACTTGATAGTCATTGTACCTAGATTCATATCACTTTAGTCACTTTTCCCATCATACAAATTTAATTGTTGAAATCTGACCAAAACACACACAACACTCCGGTCGCCTCTCCACCAACTATCTCTCCGCCGGCTCCACCGCCGCTACACCTTCATCTTCTCGCTCGTCTCCCCCTCCTCCGACAGGTACAACGCCTTCTCATCAAATTTGTACAGATCTAGTCCAGATCTGGAAATCTCTCCCCTGTCACCCCTCATTACTTCCGGTGGACTTCCGGTGAATTCCGGCGAACTCCGGCGACCTCAAATTTATATATGGCAAATACTATGTGTGTGTGTGTGTGTTTTTGCTTACAGGAAGTATATATTTGATGTGGAGAGTAAACAGTAGAAGAAACTTGAGAATTTCCCTTTTGAAAGCTTCATTTGCGGAAAAACAAGTATCTAGTGGGATAGAATGTTTTGTGGTTTCAACTTTCAACTTGAATAAGCTTGATGAATAAATCCAATATGTTTATACCTTGCTTGGAAGACCACCTGTGTTTTCGAGGATATCAATAGGAACGGTATCCAAACATGCTCCATTAATAACTTGATAAACCTTACATCACCACCGGTTATGATTTCATCATCAACATAAACAAGAAAGTAAGCAACAAATCCATGGTTCCAATGAAGCATCAACAAAAGAATTAAAGTACATAATTATTTTTTATATTTATTATGGGACGGAGGTAGTATTACTTGTATTTATTTTGATATTTTTGATATTTATTTTGAGGTGGAGGTAGTACTACTTTCGTTACTTTAGTTTAGTTGTTGATAAGTATTGCAATATAAAATAAAAAGTCAAAAAATTTCTTAGTTGTTTGGTCGTCGTAGTAGGTGATCGCCGGAGTTGATCGAGTTCTTAGTAGTAGTTTAGTTGACAACTGAGAACATACTGATAAGTTAAGTTCTCAGTTGTTTGATCGCCGGAGTAGGTGGTCTTCGGAGTTGATGGTATTCTTAGTAGTAGTTTAGTTGACAACTGAGAACTTACTGATAAGTTCTCAGTTGTTTAGTCGCCGGAGTTGGATCGTCGGAGTTGATTATGTTCTTAGTAGTTAAGTTGACAATTGTGAACTTACAAATAAGTTCTCAGTTATTTGATTGCCGAAGTTGGTGGACACTAGAGTTGATCGTGTTCTTATAAATTTAGTTGATAACTGAGAACTTACTGATAAGTTCTCAGTTGTTTGGTCACCGGAGAGGTCAACAAAACAAAAAAATAAGGTTCTTAGTAGTTTAGTTGACAACTGAGAATTTAATAATAAGTTCTCAGTTGTTCGATCGTCGGAGAGGTCATCGGAGTAAAAAAAATAGGTTCTTAGTAGTTTAGTTGACAACTGAGAACTTACTGATAAGTTCTCAGTTGTTTAGTCGCCGGAGTTGGTGGTCACCGGAGTTGATCGTGTTCTTAGTAGTTTAGTTGACAACTGAGAACTTACTGATAAGTTTAGTTCTCAGTTGTTTGATTGCCGAAGAGATCGCCGGAGTTGGTAATCGCCGAGGAGGTCGCCGGAGTTGATCGTGTTCTTAGTATAGTAGCTAAGTTGACAACTGAGAACTTACTGATAAGTTAAGTTCTCAATTGTTTGGTCGCCGGAGTTGATCGTGTTCATAGTAGTTTAGTTGACAACTGAGAACTTACTGATAAGTTAAGTTCTCAGTTGTTTGTTCGCCGGAGAGGTCGCCGGAGTTGGAGGTCGCCGGAGTTGGTAGTCGTCGGAGTTAATTGTGTTCTTAGTAGTTTAGTTGACAGGCGAGAACTTGCGATAAGTTAAGTTCTCGGTTGTTTGGTCGCCTTCGGAGAGGTCGCCGGAGTTGGTGGTCGCCGGAGTTGGTAGTCGCCGGAGTTAATTGTGTTCTTAGTAGTTTAGTTGACAACCGAGAACTTGCGATAAGTTAAGTTCTCGGTTGTTTGGCTCGCCTTGGAGAGGTCGCCGGAGTTGGTGGTCGCCGGAGTTGGTAGTCGCCGGAGTTAAAAGTGTTCTTAGTAGTTTAGTTGACAACTGAGAACTTACTGATAAGTTAAGTTCTCAGTTGTTTGGTCGCCGGAGAGGTCGCCGGCGTAAAAAAAAAAAAAAAAAAAAAAAAAAAAAAAAAGTCGCCGGAAAAAGTCGTCGGAGTTGGTCGCCGGAGTTGATGGTTGCTGGAAGTGTTGACCGGAGAAGATGGGGAGGGGGTGACCTAAGGTGAGGGTGGTTGGAGAGAAATTAAATTGTTAAAGAGATTGGACTTAGTGAAATGATAGGAGGGTGAACTTAATAAAATGTTGGGAGGGTGTAGTTATTAAGCTAGGGACTAAATGGTTAATCAAATTATAAATTGTCTTAGAAAGTAGTTTTGTTTCTATAGAGGGATTATTTGGTAAATGCCTCTTACTTGTTCCAAGTCACTAAACCATTGGGAATGCTGCAGCATAATTTTCCTCTCGAATGGACCCAAAGTGAGATAAACAAAATTTATCAGGAATTTCAAGAATTTTAGATTATATGAGGGACTTTACAGAAATAGACAAAAAAGAAGAAACAAAGAATCATTGCAACAGCCTAACCTTCACGCTCAAGCTCTCTCACGGCCCGTTCCCATCTCAGAGCAGCAACTAATCAATTGAATCAATCTAGCCCTAAAAAGGTCGTTTCTTTATCATCAATTTCCTCGATTAATTTGTTTCAGTTTAGGTTTCTACTAGTCGGATGACTTATGCTTGGATATATTTATATACAGGGATCTTAAATACAGGGATCTAATTTGTTCCATCGCTGCCCCTGCCCGTCTCGTGTAAGTCTACCCGAGATGTCCTCTTACATCTCGGGTAGACTTACACGACATATCTCGGGTACATTTACACGAGATTTATGTCGTGTAAGTCTACCCGAGATACAAGAGGACATCTCGGGTAGACTGGCACGAGATATGCATCAGAGGCTAATGTTTCACTTCAGCAACAGGAAAAGCTCAGCCCGAGTTTGAAATGTTTGTGATGTAGTTAATTCATCACTGATGTCCGGGTAGGAACCCTGCAAAATACAAATACGGTAGTATCGCCGGTTTCCAGGATCCAGCATGTATCTCGGGTATATCCACTCGAGACACATCTCGAGTAATATTACACGAGACACATCTCGAGTAAACTCACTCGAGATGCATCTCGAGGGTATTTACCCGAGATGTCCCCTGTACAGTTTAAAAAAAAACAAGATGGGATAATGTTTCACTTCAGCAACAGGAAAAGCTAACAAGAGACTGAACTTGGAATAAAATTTGATTGTGAATGTGATAGGACATCTCCACAAAAACCATGGGAGGGATGAATATACCATTACACGTATAGTATCGCCAAATTGTTTACGAAATGAAAGTGTTTACGAAACGAAAGCAATTAATTCAAACATTCATACAAAGTGGATAAATAAAAAACCATAACACATATACTATCCCAAATGTAATCTTTGTCTTCTTGCATCGCTGTCCTCCTCATATAGTCGACTGTACTCTGATGTCCTATCTTGGTATGGGAGGTGCAGTTGCCTTGCGCTTGGATCACATTGGGACCTCCAAGGGAGCGGTGTTGGTGGAATGGGGTAATCATTGCCTAACATGTGAAGCCGCAAAAGCATTAAGCTAAATACAAGGCCATCAAATATAACGACTATAAGTAGGACAACAAAATATAACTAATATAATATAGATGATAAAGTAAAGTATCATACCGCTATAAAATGGGTGGGGACTTGTCCCGACAACCGTGTCCGTCGGTGGTTGTACTCCCGCACGTACGGTCACCGGAAGGCATAAGTTGCCACCGCTAGAGCCGTACGAAATAAACGCCACGTTATACCTCGTGGCAATGATGTGCCCAACCTGCGGGAGCGTCATCCAATAATAGTCGGGCGCCCACGGTTCATAACAAGCAAGCTTACGTAACAGCTCCGATACCGGTATCCAAGATAGAACTCTCTCATAAAGCTCTTGGTGATCACGCACCTCTGTGTAACATTCGAGCGAACTCGGCCCCACGACTCCTCATCTCCGTATATTTGTAATGCTACGGCTCTATAGCCACAATGACCATCTCCTTTGACGTTGGTGATGCTTCCAATATAAGGGATAATGAAAGGCGGAAAATACGCCAAGTACGCGGAGTCGTATATACTAGTGTGATTGGGATGTCCATTTCCCTCTCCACGCCCCACGACCATGATCCCGTCCTCGACCCCGTCTCGACCTCGACCTCGACCTCGACCCCGTCCTCTCCCACGACCAGGAAGGAGCTAGCGGTGGATGAGACGTAGGAGTACTAGCAGGGGTTGATGGTGTGGAGTTTGGTAGGTGATTTCCGTTTGCGCGTGGAATCCAAACTCCCTTGGGTTGATGCCATGAATGCACATCTAGACTGAAACAGGAAAAATAAAAAGAAGTGTGAAGCAAGTGTCAAATGTACAACAAACACCCAAAGATTTGAGGCATAATTTGCATGAAAATACATACCCTTTTCTAGTCGAGGGCGGTGTAGCGGGGACTCCATAAAAGTTGTTTGTATGCTCCCAATTCGACGGTTCTCTTGAACTTCCGGGTCGGGGTTGATTCGCCTTTGAAGTATGATCTCGGCTCGGAAGCAACCATCGCGTGGTGATTAAGCCCTTCTTCCATATGCCATAATAACCTTCTCACTTACGGTTCGAGTCTTGTCTCAACTCTAGCCAACACATCTCGCGTCGATATCTATAGAGGATCCTCGGATGAGCGGGTGTCCACTTCAATGTCCAACTTCTTCCCGTAACTCATCAATCATGGAAAGCTCAATCGTCCCCCACGCTCCTCTATATGTGAAATCTCGTAGGAACGGGAAGTCCATGTGTCCGCCCGATGTAACACCCGCAATCGGCCTCATTGATGACATAACCCGGAGTACGACCATACTTGAGTGTGAATTCGAGACCGCTCCTTTCGATAAGATCCAAACCATGTACGACACTCTAGTCAATAGGTTGCGAAAGCAGATTAAGTTTATCCAAATCAAGTGGAGTTCCTCGTCTTCGCTCTATTCATAAAGCGCTTGATATTTGTTATTTGGATATGAAAGATTCTACGAGTCGTCTTGAAGATCGTGTCATAAGTAGAAGAAGCACTCTCCAATGCCTTCTTCAACTGTTATGCTCACCCTCACACTTTGTTTGTTGTATGGGTCCCAAAGTGTTTCAACACATCCGTGTGCATGGACAGAATATTAGAGCGTACGGAGTAATCCAGTATCGCCGAGGTAATCCAATAATTTAGGGTAAGATTTGTAATCGACAAGAAAATTCTTCCAACGTTCATCCCATTCGTCGGAGGTAGAGGCTGAGATTGCTTTATTGAACCTCCTCATGAACGACTCTGCAAAGTCAATGCTACCGGTTTCTTTCAACCCACGCTCTCTAACATTCATCTCTATATGCCTCCGACACAAGATGTGTGCGGTGTGGGGAAAAACTAAACGGATAGCACCGATGAAACCCAACTCCCGATGCGCGACAAAAGCGCGTAGGCAACCGAGGAGGTGTAAAACAGACTGAGCAAACATTCCAATACCCATTTATAATCACCCGTACTCTGATGCCTGAGGAACACAGACGCGATTGTGAAATTATGGCCGGTAGAAGTAAACCCCACAATCTGCAAGAAGTACAATCCGTAGCAGTTGGTGTTGAAGGTGCAGTCACCCTCGATAACATACGGAATTTTAAACGTCAAATTCCTTTCAACGCAACGATTTATGGAAATTTAGACGCGTCTCGTGCAGGTCTACACGAGATGTTCAACTATCATCTCGTGTAGTTATACACGAGATGTTCAAGTATCATCTCGTGTTAATATACACGAGATGTCATATTTTCCATAAACCCTGGTTTTTTATTTTTTTTTAAATTTTTTCTAAGATCTAGATGACATTTTAAGACTTTTTCATGCTTATGACATTGGTCAAAATATTAAAGGAAGTGGAGTTACAAAAATGTCCCATTTTTTAGGGTTTTAAGGAATATGTCCCGAGCATCCGAAAGTGGTACACGTATAGGTTTTTTATTTTTTTTTTAAATTTTTTCTAAGATCTAGATGACATTTTAAGACTTTTTCATGCTTATGACATTGGTCAAAATATTAAAGGAAGTGGAGTTACAAAAATGTCCCATTTTTTAGGGTTTTAAGGAATATGTCCCGAGCATCTGAAAGTGGTACACGTATAGGTTTTTTATTTTTTTTTTAATTTTTTCTAAGATCTAGATGACATTTTAAGACTTTTTCATGCTTATGACATTGGTCAAAATATTAAAGGAAGTGGAGTTACAAAAATGTCCCATTTTTTAGGGTTTTAAGGAATATGTCCCGAGCATCTGAAAGTGGTACACGTATAGGTTTTTTATTTTTTTTTAAATTTTTTCTAAGATCTAGATGACATTTTAAGACTTTTTCATGCTTATGACATTGGTCAAAATATTAAAGGAAGTGGAGTTACAAAAATGTCCCATTTTTAGGGTTTTAAGGAATATGTCCCGAGCATCCGAAAGTGGTACACGTATAGGTTTTTTATTTCTTTTTAAATTTTTTCTAAGATCTAGATGACATTTTAAGACTTTTTCATGCTTATGACATTGGTCAAAATATTAAAGGAAGTGGAGTTACAACACAACATCAACAACAAAACTAAAACAATCTAAAAAGGTGTCCACTACAAGTTCAAACTGAAGCAAACAAATAAATCCTAAGTGGGACCTCCTAACATCTCGTAGATCTCTCTAAGAGTAGCTCGCCGTCCTCTCGGGGAACCTCTCATCCGTCGGCCGATGGCAAGAGCCTAGCTCGTGCCTCTGCAACCATAGTCTGCGGTGGAACATCGCCTTGGGGAGGTGGGGAGGTGGAATGTCACCTGGGGATCGTGTATCGGATTAGCTATCCGAATATGACTCCTCGCACGAAACCAAGCCATATAATCCGGAGTCACGTGAGGAACAGCGCGGGATGATCTCCTCGTAAATAGTGGCCCCCAACGGGTATCGGCCCCGAACTCCGCCATGCCAAACTCAACCCAATCCGCCCAAGTCTCGATCTATGTCACCACCATAATGCTTCGATACCCCTTCGACCCTTTGCCAAAACGCATATCTCGCTGCTATGGGGGCGAGCCTGGGATCCTCTCGTCGGTACTCCGAACCGCCTCGGTCACACGATCGCCCATATACGCCTCGGTGATGTCACGTAAGCGTATAACACCCCCGTAGTATGAAACAGCAAGACGTGTCCGACCCGGTCCCCATAAGGAGTCCAAATAACTCGTGAGTAGACATTGTTAGGCAAAGTCAACATAATATCGGAAGGAAGGACACAAAAACGTATAACGGTTTTAATATGAATAACTCACACTGTCGCCCCCATCCCGTCAAGAATGCGGCGATACCGCACAAGATGATCGAACGACCTCCCGCCCGAATCATCACGAGACCATCTACGGGCTCTCGGGTGCCCCTATGCGCCACGCGGGTCGATAACTCGCCGAAAACCCGGAAAGTACTCGTATATCCAGCCCGATATGTATGTAAAAAAGTATTAAAAACTACTCAAATGCAACATTTAATAACAGAGGTGGGGGGAGTAGACAAGTAAAAGAAAGTGAATGGAGTAAGATGTACCTCTAGGAGAGCCGCACAACCGCCCATCTCGTTGCATCCGGATCCGGACGCCTTCCCCAACTCTCGGTACATATATGCCAAAGTGGCCGATCCCCGTGAGAGAGTGGGGAGGCCGTCTAGATCCATGCAAAGGGGAAGGTAGGCCGAGGGCACCTTATCTCGCTCTTGTCCACGAACATCGTGCAACCCAATAGGTGCGGGATATACGCGGACGCACGCCGGGCATCTGTCATGCCCTCTACGCCGAGTAAATAGGCGCTCGACCTCCTCAATGAGTACCCAGCCGATCAATCGGAGGTGGCTACGGATGCCTGGATAGGTCGCACTGGGTCCGGATACCGAACGGTCGGCCTACACAAATGATACCAGTAAAATGAAAATGAACATAAACATTTCAAGACAAGAGATGAATTTATAAAAATAAACGGTAATGTCTTTGACATGAATGTAGAGCGGTTCATATAGGCTTGATACAATAACAATTTTTAGAATTTTATTTGGATAATTATTTTTTTGTTTAAATTACTCGGTCAAAGTGAACTCAAGTTGACCAAAATCCTAAGTCGTGCGGGACGGAGTGTAGTATATAACAACAACATACCTAGGATATGAAAGACGTCATGCGGCGTGATCGTCATCTCCCCCAAGGCATATGGAACGAGTTAGTCTCAGAGACCACCGTTCCAAAAATGCCGTAAGCGGCGCATGGTTCGGCCTCGGAATGACCGCACCGTGCACTGGCTGGAGGCCCGACGCATCCACGAGGGCCGCCCAGGCTCTATCGGCGACCGGATGCGCATCACGGTCGAACCCGTTGATTCGAAACAAAAAATATAATCAATTCTCGAGAAAAGCAAGATGGGATAAGTAAAGGAATATTTACGGTGTGTGTGTGGTATAAATGACTTCAAGATTTTATACATATCACATTAATTAGTAGCTTACCTATCCAGGATGCGTCGCCTCGTCTGGAAAGTCACTAATGACTCACTAATGGAGTCACTCCAAATCTGTCCGGCTCGGTGATCACCGAACCCGTATAGCAAGGAAACATCCTCTCGGGCCACCACCAGGGTCCCTCTCAAGCCGCCATGATGGTCGCCCTCCACACCCCGCCTCCTCCCCCGTCCCCGCCCGACGCCCACAACCCGACCCCCGCCTCCTCCCATGTCTCAGTGGTCTAGTAGGCTCTACTATATCCTCCTCCTCCTCCCGCCTCCTCCTCCACCTCCTCCCTCACCTCCACCTCCACCATCATCATCATCATCATCTCCATCTCCACCTCCACCTCCACCTCCACCTCCACCACCCGAACTATCACTCTCCTCCTCCCCATCGTAACTATCCTCCTCCTCCTCCCCATCGTAACTATCCTCCTCCTCCTCCCCACTATCCCTATCGACCGCCGCCTCCTCCTCCCGCTCATCATCACCGTGGCTCCCTCGTCTTAGGGCCTTCCTCCGGTTTTCTTCTCTCTCCAAACGCTTATCAGCCTTCCTCTTTCTAGCTGAAACGGTCATAGGTTCACGTGCCTACAAAAAACACAAATAAGAGAGAGACAATACATTAGAGACATCTCGTGTGAAACCACTCGAGATGCATCTCGAGTGGGTTTATACGAGACATCTCGTATAAACCCACTCGAGATGCATCTCGAGTGGTTTCACTCGAGATGTCCCATTAAAACCCAGTTCATTGCTACCCAGTTTATGCCAAAACTTGGATTCAATTTTAAACAATCTAACACAAATCAACAACAACAGTGGGATGACATCTCGAGTGAAACCACTCGAGATGCATCTCGAGTGGGTTTATACGAGACATCTCGTATAAACCCACTCGAGATTCATCTCGAGTGGTTTCACTCGAGATGTCCCATTAAAACCCAGTTCATTGCTACCCAGTTTATGCCAAAACTTGGATTCAATTTTAAACAATCTAACACAAATCAACAACAACAGTGGGATGACATCTCGAGTGAAACCACTCGAGATGTCCCATTAAATTAGGTTTAAGTTTACCTTCTTTACGGGCACGGTCGAAGAGGACGCTCCGGCGACGATTACTTTGGCGGTAGCGTCGGCTCCAGTGCGGCGGGGTTGGGACGCCGGGATTTTTACTCTCACCATTATCGATTTTTCCTTTTTCCGTTGTTGCGAGTCTGAGAGAGAGAGTGGGTTGGGACGCCGGGATTGAAATCGCCTTTTTCTCTCGTTCGTTCACAGAGAAGAGGGAGAGTCTGAGAGAGAGAGAGTGTGCGTTTGAATGAAAGGAGGGAGGGGAAATTAGGTATATAAAGGGGCAAATTAGTAATTTCCCGGGATCCCTGTATTTAAAACTCCCTGTATTTAGAATTTGCCCTTATGCTTTCATTTTAAGAATGTTGATTTTGAATCCCAGTTGCTTATAAAGTTCTTACAATTCCTCATAAGGGCGTTTTTGACTTTTGCAGATTTCTTAAAATTTGTCCTCACAATCACTTGCGATGCAACTCACTCTTGAATTCGGGTAATAATATCTTGCAATTTCAAAGGGGATGCTGGGACTATTCAATTTGGATATTATTTTTTTCGTTTTTTATTATTGGATCCTTGAGCATTTTTTGCCTCCACTTTCATCCCTATACCAGTTCATTATACGCTTTTATACGAATTAAGCTAGCATTGACTGCTGGAAAATGTAAATTTGGTGGAAACAAAATTTTCTAGTTAGGGTGGGAACATTGGGGTTATAATTATACTTTTTCTGTTTGTGGTGGTTGAACATGATTGATTTCCTTCTGCTGATTTCACAATTAGCTCTAGGCAGCAGCAATCGTGTCATATGATCACTTAAATATACTAATATTTGCTCTTTAGCTGATCCGATGTGTACTGTGTGATGACTGGGTCGAGTTAGCATAAAAGGATTCATGTAGCCTACACAATTAATTGGGACAAAAGACGGGTTTAGTTTAGTTGAGCTGACCTCAGGTAATAAGGACACTTGCTGAGTTGTTTTGACACTTGAGGAAGACTTTAAATAGCAATCTTCCATGGACCGTGTCCATGTTTTATGGTATGACTTATTAATTTTGTACTTTATGCCTTTGAGTAAAAGGACGTGTTTAGTTTAGTTGAGCTGACCCAACGTAACTAGGACACTTGCTGAGTTGCTTTGACACTTGTGGAAGACTTTAAGTAGTATCATGTGAAGAGTCAACGCATGAAAGTTTGACTTGTTAATTTTGTACTTTACACCTTTGTATTTCTTATATTCTTTGCTAATGTTATAATTTTTCTACAATATGCGAAAAAACTATTAATTGGGTCGAGTTAGCATAAAAGGATTCATGTAGCCTACACAATTAATTGGGACAAAAGACGGGTTTAGTTTAGTTGAGCTGACCTCAGGTAATAAGGACACTTGCTAATGTTATAATTTTTCTACAATATGCGAAAAAACTATTACTAGATTTGAAGGAACTTCTCAGTTTGAAATCCAGTGATTGTTATTTCTATTGTCAGAACACAGTAACATTCTTTGTCCTTTATCTTGTCATAAAGACATCTTCGTTTAGATGTCATCTATGATTGATGATTGTCTTTGAGCTCTGATGCTTTATAAGATTGGATAGAGGTCTAGAAGTCCCTTGTCACAGAACAATGAAATAAGACAGCATACAGTGAGCACATAGGTTTCCATTTCTTCAAGAAAACCTTGCCACAATATGAATCCAACAGTGATCAAGAGCAAATTTGAAATTTTTGGACATTCATTTGGGACGGAGGGAGTAATTATCATCTTATATCTTGAGGTATTTCCATACATAAAATAAACACATCAGGTCTTTCAGCGTATGACTGTGGAAAAGGTACATGGATGGACGTGAAGTATCTTGTTATCATTCTTACCATTGTCCTTTGCCTTTAACCGATGACTTTGAACTGACACGACCTCTTGTCTGTTAATTGCTTTAATACAGTGGAGGACTAGAACTTCTTTGTGATTCTGTGAAGATCCATAATGTCAATGTGAATCCTCAAGCTGAAGATAAGAAGGTGAATCCTCAAGAAAACCTCTCTACTACTGTACCTCTGTTCAAGAGCAAATTTCTAAAGTTTTTGGTCATTCTTTTTGGGACGGATGAGACAGAGGGAGTATCTTCTTTACATAATATAGACCTAGGTTTTGACTTTTTCCACGTATGATCACAGTTAACTATGAAACACTTGCTTGCTTGGGTTCACACTAATTTGATCAAGGAGAGGCCTGAAATGTTTATGAAAGGAGATACCGTGTAAGTTGCTAGATTCTTCACTGTCCTAAATTTACTTTTTTTTTTCTCCGTTAGTTATATATGATCAAGATGGGCAGATAATTATTTAGAAATCTCAATTTCTCGATCTGATAAATAGTGTATCGATTGGTTCATGTGCAGGAGACCTGGGGTTCTAGTTCTTGTGAATGATTGTGATTGGGAACTGAGCGATCAGCTTGATACAACATTAGAAGATAAGGACGTGGTTGTTTTCATTTCAACCTTACATGGAGGATAGTGCCTAAATATTCTTTAGATTTTATTTTTGAAGAAGAAAATGTTGATGCAAGTATTTAGAACATTTAAGTGTGTGAAATTTAGACATATACTTCCTTCATCTCACGTGAACATTTTCTATTTAAATGTGGGTGTTAGAACACTTAGCCTTGTTGATGAGGGATTGATTTTGAGTGAAGCAAGCTGTATTGGTGGCTTCAGCCCAAAAATATTGAGGTAGCTTGGCTTCGGCGAGCATCGTCTTTCCAGCCTCAATCAACGTTCCATTTTTCTTTCCACTACTCCATTTTGTTGAGGAACTCCAGCAACAGAGAAATTATGGTCAATACCATGGTCATCACATTAGAAGATAAGGACGTGGTTGTTTTCATTTCAACCTTACATGGAGGATAGTGCCTAAATATTCTTTAGATTTTATTTTTGAAGAAGAAAATGTGGATGTAAGTGTTTGAAAATTTTGACTTTTTAGAACTGGTAATTCTCATGAATTGGTTACTAGTAATACCTTAGACCACTTTCAATGGCAAAAAAAAAAAAAGGTATTGAAAAAGTTTTTCAACAGTTGAATCCAATGCAATGGGGTGTTTAAAATTTTCCATTTTGTTGAAAAAATTCTATAGGTGTTGAAAAAAAAATTCGGCCCGTTTTTGCCACATGCCGCGCTCGGATTGGCAAGTTTTGGCGCGTGTATGACATGAGCCGACAGAGGCATGTCTCTTGCAGTTGTGTTTTTTTTTTTTTAGATTTTGACATGTGGCAGGCGTTCATTGGCGGTTGGATTTCAGATTTCTTTTTTTTTTATCCGATTTTTTTGACCTTAATTATTGTGTAATAAATTAATTTTATAAAAAAAAAATTTTACACCAAAAATCATAAAAAAAAAATTTCTCTATAAATAGAGTTCTCTTTCATTTGATTTGGACAAAAAAAAAATCACTCTTTTTTCAATATAAATTTCTCAATTATTCTTCATTTTTCACAAAAAAAATCCCTATTTTTTAGTGATATGTATTTTTCATTGATGTATTACTTTTAATTAAGTATGAATTATTATTTTAATAATAATTATCGTCATTTTGCGTATTTATTTAATTGCAATTAAAAATAATAGTTAAGTATGTAGTATTTTTTAATTATAAATGATACTAATAATAATTATTATTTTACTAATCATAAAAATAAAGAATCTAAAATAAAATAAAAGTGGTGGGGTATAGGATGATGAGCTGGAACTAGGTGTAAACGAATCGAATCGAATATCATCGTATTCGATTCGTGAAAATATACGAATATTCGTATTCGAATATAAAAGTTGATTCGTATTCGTTTCGAAATTGATATTCGAATTATTCGATTCGATTCGGTATTCGATTCGGTATTCGATTCGAGTATTTGATTCGTGTATATATATATATATATATATATATATATATATATATATATATATATTTATATATATTCGAATAATATTTACGAATACTCGAATCGAATATCGTGAGACATTATTCGAATTCAAATACTTATCGAATCAATATAAAAATTCGAATTCGAATTTTTCGAATACGAATACCGAATACTCGAATCGAATATCGAATCGAATAAAAAAAGTTCGATTCGTTTACAACCTTAGGTGGAAGGGTGTTGAAAAAATGTGTTGAAACCATTGTAGGGGTTAAAAATTGAATGAGGTGTCGAATAATTAGGGGAGGGGAGAGAAGCTGATGTGTCGTGTTTTAAAGGGTGTTGAAAAAATGAGGGTATTGAAACTATTGTAAATGACCTTATTCTATTTTCTATTTTTTTTAGAACACTTAAGCGTGTGAAATTTAGACAATACTTCCTCCATCTCACGTGAATTCCGTCTCACGTGAATGGTGAACAAAAAATTAGGCATGATATTTAAGGAAAAATAGGTGAGAATCTATATCTATATCTATATCTATATATACTCCCTCCGTCCCCAAACTTAATTCACAAACACTGTTTGCACGGGTTTTAAGGAGGGAGTATTATATTGAAAATGTTGTGAGTGTGAAAATAAAATAGGAGAGAGAATGAGTGGAGGGAATAGTAAATTATAATGGTGTTGTGAGTATTAAAATAATGTAGGAGAGAGAAAGAGTGGAGGGAATAGTAAAGATTCCTTTCCATTTTAGGTAAGTTTTAAATGTGTGAAGTAAGTTTTGGGACGCCCAAAAGGGAAAGTGTGAAGATTGTTTCGGGACGGAGGGAGTATAAAATAACAAGATTGTGGTAAATGTTTGGCCATTGAGGGGCATTTTCGACATTTCACATTGTGGCAAAGTTGTAAATACCAAGGCTGAAAATACAAGTGGCAGTTTGTGATTGGGCAAATTTTTTTTTTTTTTTTAATCAATTTGGACACGTGTCGATCATTCGTTGAAGGGCATTTTCGCCATTCCCATGGCGCGTGTAGTTCAAGCGCCGACAATGGCGCGTTATTGCAGGTTGGTTTTTTTTTTTTAATTTCGACACGTGTCGAACGTTTATTGGCGGAGGGATTTCAAATTTTTTTTAAAAAAAAACCTATTTCTTTTAGCTCAATTATTTTATAATAAATTATTTAAAAAAAAATTACACCAAAATTCATAATTTTTTCCCCTCTTTAAATAGAGACTTCTTTCATTTGATTTGGACAGAGATAAAAAAAACCTCTTTTTTAAATATAAATTTCTTAATTATCCTTTGCTAAATTTTCAATTTCTTTTTAGTGAAATTAATTAAGTGTGAAGTATTTTTATAATTATAAATGATAATAATAATACTAATACTAATAATAATAATAATAATAATAATAATAATAATAATAATAATAATAATAATAATAATAATAATAATAATAATAATAATAATAATAATAATAATAATAATAATAATAATAATAATAATAATAATAATAATAATAATAATAATAATTTTGTAATAAAAAACATAAGTTAATTTGTACTAAATTAATTATTTTTTTAAAAAAATTTACGCCAAAATTCATAAAAAATATTCTCTATAAATAGAGACTTCTTTCATTTGATGTTGACACAAAAAAAAAATTCCCTCTTCTTTAAATATAAATTTCTTAATTATGCTTTGCTAATTTTTCGATTTCTTTTTTTGTGAAAATTTTCAATATATATATATATATATATATATATATATATATATATATATATATATATATATATATATATATATATATATATATTGGAGAATAGTAGTGATTTTTTTTTTTTGTCTTCTTTACTCTTTTTTATGTAGAACTTAAAACTCATATTAGTTTCTTGATTTATTTTTTTCATTAATTTAAAACTCATATTAGAAGTGAATATAATATAGTTTTAGAAATAAGCATAAAATAATTAGTTATAAATCGCTATCTCTCTCTCTATATAA